>CM033651.1:14574080-14636185 GCA_019512145.1 Engystomops pustulosus
CCAGCAATGAATATTCCATAAACATAATTGTATACCAGCAATGAACATTCCATATACATAAATATATACCAGCAATGATAAATCCACACATATAAATATATACCACAAATGAATATTCCATATACATAAATATATACTACGGTAGCAATGAATATTCTATTTACATTAATATTTACCAGCAATGAATATACCAAATAAATTGTTACTGGCAGTGAGCATGTCCTACATGTAGATATCTACTAGTAATGCACACATGCATATATACCAGCAAAAAAATATACCAGACACATTTAGCACATTTGTCGTATGACCCCGTGTTCTTCCAGATACAACAAGACGCTTAGACCTATTGATGTTTCAGGCGGGCAGTGCGGCCTCTAGACTAGACTATGTCAGATTCTTAAAAACCTGAGAGTAAAAGTTCACAAACGTTTTCAAAATTATAATTATAATTATGTTGCTGTTATAATTGCAAAGTATTGCACTGCAGAAGAATTTGCAATGCTTTCACTGTTTCTTTGCCAGAAAACTTGTGTATAAGCAGTGATAAATCTCCCCCTTAGTTACTGGCAGTAAACATGCCCCACATTTAATTATATAGCAGTAATAAATATTCCATACACATAAATGTATACCAGCAGTTAATACACCAGGCATATAATGATATATCAGGATATCAAACACATAGTTAACGAGTTAGCGAGCATGTTCCACGTAAACATACATACCATCAATAATTATTCCCTACATATAAATATATACCAGCAATGAATATTTCGTACTTGTAAATGAATGCCAGATTTAAATATACCACACATATATATAGCAGCAGTAAATATACAACACATATAAATGTATACCAGCAGTAAATATACCACAGAAATAAATGTATACTAGCAGCAAATGTTCTGCACACCAGGGCTGTCTAGGGCAGATACTGGCATCACTGTTTAATTTAGGTCCTTGCATCTGTATTCTCTTTCTCTTAACCTTTCATGGGTGACAATCTTTCTCCATCTGGTACAGAATGCCATTCTGACTTCTCCTGTCCGTGACTTATCTCTGCAGAATTTACCATCCTGCTGACTGGCATTTCAAGCACATTTCCACACTGTGTCCCTAATAATACCGCTGATAGTACAGTGTCACCTGGATAGCAACTATATCCCACACTGTGTTCCTAAATTATATATTAAAATTGTTAGTATACACATTGTCCTGCCTTATTTTATTATGTAGTTCCACAAATGAAACACATAAAGAACCCCCCTAATTAAATACATAGTTTAGCCCTCACCAGATTTTTGCAGCACTGACACCTTGTATATACATGGCCTCATTACCACTTCAGGATAGGGGATGTAAGATCGGTGGAGGTCTACCTGCTGGCAGAGCATTTATCTCCAGCCCCATACACACTGACCCATTTGCTGCAGGTTTGTAGTGGATTTCACCCTTGGCTGTTGGGTGGGGTTGCCATGCAGGGTATATGGAAAGCTGGGTGCCTTCCCCTCAGTTAGTCGTGTCTTCCAGTTATGTAGTATAATCCAGCACATACAGACCGGTGACACAAGGAGACAGATTGCGGGTTTGTGATGTCATCACTGTCTCTTATAGAAAACACAATCAACTTTTATTTACTTAATGGGTTTTTTCCACTTTCATCCAATTCTCATCTTTATTAAATTATCTAAATTGTAATTATTATTATTGCAAGCGACCAAGAGACAGAGAAGAGGAAGGGAGAGTCCCCCTGGTGGAGAAGGTCAGGAATGACAGGGAATGCAATCTATTACTCTCCCGGGGAGAGGAAACTGTACAGGGGGATACCATCTATTGCTCTCTGTTATCAGCAAATTCCATCCCGGGGAAAGGAACAGTAACAGGAGAATACAATCTATCACTCTCTGTTATCAGCCATTTCATCCTGAGGAGGGGTAACTGTACAGGGGGGAATACAATCTATTACTCTCTGTTATCAGCCATTACATCCTGGGGAGAGGTGACTTTACAATGGGGATACAATCTTTTACTCCGTTATCAGCCATTTCATCCTGGGGAGAGGAGACTGTACAGGGTGATACAATCTATTACTCTCTGTTATCAGTCATTTCATCCTGGGGAGAGGAGACTGTACAGGGGGGATATTATCTATTACTTTCTGTTATCAACCATTTCATCCTGGGGAGAGGTGACTATATACGAGGGATACAATCTATTACTCTCTGTTATCAGTCATTTCATCCTGGACGGAGGTGATTGTACAGGGGGGAATACAATCTATTACTCTCTGTTATCAGCCATTTCATCCCTGGGAGAGGTAACTGAAGAGGGAGATACAATCTATTACTCTCTGTTATCAGCAATTTCATCCCGGGGAGAGGAGACTGTACAGAAGGTATACAATCTATTAGTCTCTGTTATCAGCCAGTTCTTCCCTGGGAAAAGTAACTGTACAGGGGGGGATACAATCTATCACTCTCTGTTATCAACCATTTCATCACAGGGGAGAAGAGACTGTACAGGGGGGATACAATCTATTACTCTCTGTTATCAGCTCTGCTGGCATGGGGTTAGTTGGATTGCTTGTGGTCCTGGTCCCCTATATGGTAGATCATGGCCTCAGTAGTCAGATCCCTGCATTCATACATTAAAGGACACTCTACCACCAGATTACTAGTAGTAGATGTACTTTAAACTCCTACTCTGTGAATAAGGAATACATGAAAAATTGGAAACATAGGGGCTTATTTACTAAGGGTTCGCGATCGCACTTTCGCCAGATTTTTGAAATTTTCTGGATTTGCGCGGCTGTGACAGGTATTTAACTGGGGATTGTGTCGCACGCAATCGGATTGTGGTGCATTTGGGCTGGCTTTTATGCGACAGAAATCAGGGGGCGTGCCGATCCGACTGACTCTGACTGAGAACGGGATTTAACTTTCAAATTGTGTCGCATCCAATGCACTTACATGCACCAGGAAGAAGAAGGTGACCTCTGGCGGACCTGAGCGGGGAAGTGACACATGCAGGAAATCGGGCGCACAATCTTTGCGAATCGCGGCAGCTGTGCATTGATGTCGAACAATGCACTTTCATGAACTCCGTCGGCTGGGTAAGTAAATGTGCCCCAAAGAGAGGACATGTTCCTGTCCCTGGTGCTGAAACATATTTATATGTTTACCTCCCAAAGAAGCAGCAGGTCAGTATATAGTTTATTATTTTACAGATTTCTACCAAACTCGTGCTGCTGTATCTAAGCTTCCAGTATATAGACATCCACCTTACATAGAGCTGAGCTGCTGTATCTAAGCTGCCATTATATAGACATCCACCTTACATAGAGCTGAGCTGCTGTATCTAAGCTGCCTTTCTATAGGCATCCACCTTACATAGAGATGAGCTGCTGTATCTAAGCCGCCATTATATAGACATCCACCTTACATGGAGCTGAGCTGCTGTATCTAAGCTGCCAGTATATAGGCATCCACCTTACATAGAGCCGAGCTGCTGTATCTAAGCTGCCATTATATAGGCATCCACCTTACATAGAGCTGAGCTGCTGTATCTAAGCTGCCATTATATAGACATCCACCTTACATAGATCTGAGCTGCTGTATCTAAGCTTCCATTATATAGGCATCCACCTTACATAGAACTGAGCTGCTGTATCTAAGCTGCTATTATGGCTACCTATTATGAGGTAGATAGCATGCAAGGGATAATACATATATTTTGGAGTTTATATCCCTAATATTTTAGCATTGAGGTCAATGACCTTTGCCCTGTGGCCGGGGATCTTGTGCCTTTGTGTAGCAAATGTTAAAGTTGTGTGAAGGCGCCACATTAAACCGTTGCACATACTACGGCGCCAATTGGACACGCCGCCCCTCCCCCACTGACTCTGACTGACTTCTCCTTTAAGACTCTCCTATGTTGTTTGCTTTGCTGCTGCTGCACTTTATAAATCAGATATAATATCACTTAGGTTCATTATGTCCAACATTTGAGTAAACAGCTCTAATAGGAGGTGACACATCGGATGGCGCGAGGTGTTGCCAAGCGGCGGCGGTTATTAATGACGCGTCACGACGCTTCTAATGGAGCGGCTACATCTGACAGAGCGTTCTGATGCCGGCCGTAACAAGAAATTAATCCTCTCGGCTGCTCTGGAAAGAGGTTTTTAAGTGAACTTTTCAATCGGAGTTGATCATTGAAACAATTGGCCGCGGTTCAAGCTAAAAATTGTGGATAGTAAGTAAACGGCGGCCATCAATGGCAGAGGGCGGTGAGCGGGCAAGAAGGGGTTAACCGTCCGACACTGGAAGCCGCTGCTAAGCGTCCGTCATCCACAGAAGGAGGAGAATTACATTATAAGAAGAAATCCAAAATATTGATTTACTTACTTTTGTTCAATAAATTAAAGCCTAAAATTGGTTTGTCTCCAAATATCAGAGATTTGACTCCACCCTTGACTCCCTGACTTCCTAGAACAGACTCCACCTCTGACACCCCAGACTAATGACTCCGCCCATTACTCCCTAGACTGTGAACTCCACTTCTGACTGCCCAGACTAATTACTCCACCCATAACTCTCTAGACTGAGGACTCTGCTCCTGACTCCCCAGACTAATGACTCGGCCCCTGACTCTCTAGACTGACAACTCTACCCCTGACTCTCTAGATTGAGGACTTCACCCCTGACTCACTAGACTGAGGATTCCGCCCCTGACTCCCCAAAATAATGACTCCACCCCTGACTCTCTAGACTGAAGACTCCGCCCCTGACTCCCCAGACTAATGACTCCGCCCCTGACTCCCTATACTGAGGACTCTACCTCTGACTCCCCAGACTGTGGACTCTGCCCCTGAATCCCCAGACTTATGACTATGCTCATAATTTCCAAGACTGAGGGCTCTACTCCTGACTCCCTAGGTTTAGGATTCTGCTTCTAATCTCCTATAGTGAACACTTCATCTTTCACTTCCTGCCTAATAACTTTGCCCCTGACACTAACACTTATGACTGAGCTCTCCGCCCCTGACCCCTGAGGCTGGGTACTCCGCCACTGACCCCCGAGGCTGGGGACTCCGCCCCTGACTCCCGAGGCTGGGGACTCTGCAACTGACTCCCGAGGCTGGGAACTCTGCAACTGACTCCCGAGGCTGGGGACTCCGCCCCAGGCCCCTGAGACTTGGGACTCCGCCACTGACTCCCGAGGCTGGGGACTCCGCCCCTAACTCCCGAGGCTGGGGACTCCGCCCCTGACCACCAGGCTGGGGACTCCGCCCCTGACTCCCAAGGCTGGGCACTCTGCCCCTGACTCCCAAGGCTGGGGACTCCGCCCCTAACCCCCCGAGGCTGGGGATTCCGCCCTTGACCCCCGAGGCTGGGGACTCCACCCCTGACTCCCGAGGCTGGGGACTCCGCCCCTGAATCCCGAGGCTGGGGACTCCGCCCCTGACTCCCGTGGCTGGGGACTCCATCTCTTACATGTAGAACTACATTAAACCTTCTTTTGCTTCACTTCTCCTTGCAGCTTTGGATGTGATTGCAGCACGAACCTCACATATATAATATGGTTAAAGCCTTTTCCTCACATCTCATCATCAGCTTTAGATAGAAAAATAAATATCTGCCCTCTAGTCACCTCCATAGCTGCGTCTCCATTTCTTGTCAATGCCCCAGAGTGGTCTGGTGGATGATGGAGGTTGTCCTGTAGGATGATGAGTGACATTGAATCTGTTGCTGCTGCTTTTCTTGCCTGATGAGCAATTTCCATCGCAACGTTTCAGCCTCATTAGTGATCTGTGTCGCCGGCCAGAAATTGCTTCCTTATCCCGACGCCTCATTCCCGCTGCCGCCGCTTCTTCTCATTCCGCAAAATTGTCCAAAGAAAATAGTTTTCTTCTGTCTTTCTAATTTTCTGCGGTGATTACTTTTCCTGATGTTACTGGAAATTGCGACGGCTTCATAGAAGTTATAATGGACGAGAAATCTTAAACTGGGGGGGTCCAGAGACCCCTCCCTGATGTGACCCCGACTGTGGGGAGGAGGCATGTACTATGTATAGCAGCACCTGGTTATAGGGGGGATACAGTATAATGTATGGGGGGCTGCACTGTGTGTGAGGAAGCTGCAATGTATATTGGGGAATGTATCTGCATTGTATATATATGTGGCCGCACACTATATGGAGGTACGTGTCCAGACACTATATGGAGGTACGTGTCCAGACACTATATGGAGGTATATTTAGGATCTATATCTGACCCTGGGGCATGAGGCAGGCGCTCTAATGGGGTTTGACCTTGGAGTCTGTGCTGTACAATTCCTCGGAGCTCTTGTCACTCAGCTTTCCACAGCTTATCTCTATATTTAAAATCATAATTCATCCTGAGCCTCCTGGTTCATATACAGACTGGTAGAGCTGCCATGACAGACAGACTCGGGTAGTAGTCAGGGTGGAGGAATACTCTCATCTTCCACCTGCTATCCAGTTGAGGTCGGTGTTCACTGCTTTTTGGCGCAATGTTTCAGGAATGTATCTTCTCTTGACACTGTCTCGTCCAGGATCCTCCATCTGGCGACACGATTGGCTGATGGTGGCAGAGCAGATGGCGCCTCTTACCTGTGGGACGGCGCCAGGCATCAAGGTATCACACAGCCGACACTACACGGGAAGTGCAGACGTGTTCTGTGCTCCATAGTCCTCCATTAGTAACGCTCCTCAGCACCGCAGCTCACAGTCACTGCGAGTATGATCAGGACCACAACACACCGAAATAATGGATACAGATGTAGCAGAGCCGAGTGTGTCATCGTGCTGTTGTGTTATGTATGATCAGGCTCAGGACCCATGACACATCGGGAATACAGAAATAATGAATACCAACAGGGTTGTAGGCGCAATCCCTAGGACAGCCGGGAGAGGGCGCAGCCGAGCAGCGGGCATTAGTGATCTAGGTCTACAATTGAATGTAGTTCAGACAGGGAACAGCAATCACTATATACAGCTCCCCAACAATAACTATATACAGCTCCCCAGCAATAACTATATATAGGCTCCCCAGTAATCACTATATACAGCTCCCCAGCAATAACTATATACAGGCTCCCCAGTAATCACTATATATAGCCCCCAGCAATCACTATATACAGCCCCCCAGCAACCACTATATACAGCCCCCAGCAATCACTATATACAGCTCCCCAGCAACCACTATATACAGCCCCCAGCAATCATTGTACACAGCTCCCCCAGCAATCACAATATAGAGCCCCCAGCAATCATTGTACACAGCTCCCCCAGCAATCACTGTACACAGCTCCCCCAGCACCCTGTATACAGCTCCCAGCAATCCACTGAACAGTCTCCAGCAATCAATATACAGCGCCTCCGCAATCACTAATACAGCTCCCCCAGCAATCATAGTATACAGCTCCCCAGTAATCACTATATACAGCTCCCACACCAATCACGGTATACGATCCCCAGCAAATCATGTATACAGCTCCCCAAGCAATCCACTATATACAGCTCCCCCAGCAATACACTGTATACAGCCCCATGCCAATGACTGTATACAGCTCCCCCAGCAATCACGGTATCACAGCTCCCTCCAGCCAATCACTGTATAGCTCCCCCAGTAATCACTGTATACACTAACCCAGCAATCACTGTATAAGCTCCCCACAACATACTATTACATCTAAGCTCCAGCAATCACTATATAAGCTCCCCAGCAATCAGTATATACAGATACCAAGCAATCACTATATACAGCTCCCCCTGCATCACTGGATACGATCCCCCAGCAATCCACTGTCATACGACTTCCCCCAGCAATCACTCTATACAGCCCCCGAGCCAATCATATATACAGTCCCCCAGCAAATCACTGTTATACAGCTCCACCAAGCATCACTGTATAGAGCTCACCTCAGGAATCACTATATACAGCACCCAGCAATCACTGTATACACTCCCCAAACAATAAGAATATAAACATCTCCCAGCAAATCACATATATAAGCTCCCCAGCGCATGCAGTAATACAACTCCCCCGCAATCAGACTATATAGCGCTCCCAAGCCAATCATGTATACAGCTCCCCCAGCAATACTATATAAGCTTCCCCACGCAATCACGTATATCAGCTCACCAGCCACCACGTATATAGCCCCCAGCAATTCACTATATACAGCTCCCCAGGCAATCATGCTTACAAGCTCCCCTAGCAATCCACTAATTACAGCTACACCCCTAGCAATCACTATATACAGACTACCCAAGCAACCACTATATACAGCTCCACCCCAGCAATCACTGTATAAGATCCCAGCAATCACCGATATACAGCTCACAAGCCAATCACTGCATACAGCTCCCCCAGCAAATCATGTTACAGCTCCCCAGCACATCACTGAATACAGCTCCCCAGCAGCAACAATGATACAGCTCCCCACAATGACACTTTATGTACAGTCCCCCTGCAATCACTATATACAGCTCCACGCATCATACTTATAATATAGCCCCCAAGCACTCCTAATACAGCTCCCCCAGCATCACTGTATACAGCTCCCTAGATGGATCACTATGATTACAGCTCCCCACTAGCAATCAATATATACAGCTCCCCCAGCAACCACTATAACAGCTCCCCAGCAACACCTATATACAGCTCTCCCCAACGCAATCACTGCATACAGCTCCCCATTACTTGTATCAACCTGCAACTGTATACAGCTCCCCAGCAATCATCGTATACAGCTTTGTTTCCCGCAATCAAGGACACCCCCAGTAATTCAGTGTAGTACAACAACCCACAATCACGTATACAGCTTCCCCCAACAATAAAACTATATACAACCCCCAGCATCACATATACAGCTCCCCCAGCAATCAGTATATACAGCTCCCCTGCACTCACTATTACAGCCCCCAGCAACAGTATAACAGCTATCCCCCTGCAATCACTGTATACAGGCTCCCACAGCAATCAGTATATACAGCTACCCAGCAATCACTATATACAGCCATACCCGGCACTCACTGTTCGATCCAATCATGATACAGTCCCCAGCAATCACTAGATACAGCCCCCAGCAATCACTATATACAGCCCCACCAGCAATCCTCATATCCTTCTTTCAATCTGTTACAGCTCCCACCAGCATATCACTGTATACAGAGTCCGCCCGTAATCACTATATACAGCCCCCAGCAATCACTGTATACAGCTCCCCAAACAATAACTATATAACATTCCCCAGCATCCACTATATACATGCCCCCAGCAATCATTATATACAGCTCCCCTGCAATCACTATATACAGCTCCCCCAGCAATCACTATATACAGCTCCCCAGCATCCACGTATACAGCTCCCCAGCAATCACTATATACCGCTTCCCCCAGGAATCACATATACAGGTCCCCCGGCCAATCACTATATTACAGCGCCACAAGCAATCACATATATATAGCCCCAGCAGGATCACTATATACGCTACCCCCAGCAATCACGTATACAGCTTCCCCTAGCATCACTATACAGTCCCTAGCAATCACTTATATAAGCCTCCCCAGCCACCACTATATACAGCTCCCACAGCAACCATATACAACTCAATAAAGTCACCGATCACTTATAATCTCCCCAACATCACTGTAACAGCTCCCCCACTATCACGGATACAGCTCCCCCAGCATCACTGTATATCAGCTCCTCATCAGCACATCACTATGAACACTACTCAGATCCTCTACAAATCCCTACAGATCACGATCATATATATAGCCCCCCAGCAATCATATATACAAGCTCCCCAGGCAATCACTGTATACAGCTCCCCTAGCAATCCACTATATACAGCCTCCCCTAGCAGTCACTATCTAACCACGCCTCACCCAGCAACCAATATATACAGCTCACCCACATATCACTATCTACGCTCCCCCAGCACAATCACTGCATACAGCTCCCCCATCACGATCACGGTAACAGACCGCCTGCAATGACTGTATACAGCTACCCAACCAGCAATCACTTGATATACAGTCCCCAGTACTCAAGGATCCAACTAACCCAGCAATCACTGATACAGCTACCCCAACAATAAAACTATATACATCTCCCCAGCAATCACTATAACAGCTCCCACAGCAAATCAGGTATATTACAGGCTCCCCTGAAATCACTATAACAGCTCGCCACCAGCAATCACTGGTGATACAGATTCCCCCACAATCACTGTATACAGCTCCCCCAGCAATCAATGATACAGCCCCAGCAAGCATAATACGCTCCCCCAGCAATAAACTATAACAGCCTCCCCAGCAATTCACTGTATACAGCTCCCCCAGCAATACATATACAGCTCCACCAGCAATCAGATTATAAAGCTCCCCGCGGCAATCACTATATACAGCTCCACCCAGCCATCACTTATATTAGCCCCCAGCCCTCATCACTATATAAGCTCCAGCATCACTATCAGATAACAGCAAAACTCCACTAGCTTCATACTTATATAGTCCCCTTCAGACATTATCACTATATACAGCTCCCCATGAAGCACTATATACAGTCTCCCTACACTCAACTATAGCCCCATGATCATAATAAGCTCCCCCAGCAATCATTTACTATACTCCCAGCTAATTCACTGTAACAGGCTCCATGCAATACACAATACTGTATACAGCAGCTCCCAGCACATTCAACGTATACAGCTCCCCCAGCATCCTTGTAAACAGCCTCCCCCGCAGTATCACCTGCTCTGACTTAATTAATATATGACAAACCCCACAGCATCACTGTATACGCTCCTTCCCGCAGATACAATCACTGGTAGATCATCCTCCGCCGCAGTTATACTTACTATACATACAACCAGCATCACTTACATACCCAGACAATCTTATATATCCAGCAAGTACTCAGTCCCCAATAGCAATCACCTGTATTCGATCCCCAAGCCCCAATGCAATTCAGCTCACATAATTCAGCTCCCCCAGAAATTCACTATATATCCACAGCTCCCACCAGAACATATTTATTATACAGCCATCCCCAGCAACACTGTATTAACCTCTCCCAGCAATACGGTATTACTCAGTCAGTAATATAAAGGCTACACCAGCAATCCTGTATACAGTCCCCCCAGGACATATTCACTGTATTACTTGCTACCTCCCACGCAACACTATAACAGCTCCACCCAGCAATACTATATCAATATCAGCTCCCCAAGCTATCCACTATATACAGCTTCACCAGGCAATCAACTATAATATACAGCTCCCACAGAAAATCACTGTTACAGCTCTCCCCAGCAATCTACTTGTATACAGCTACCTCCAGCAATCACGTGTAAGCTCCCCCTAGTACATCACTTGTATACCAGATCTCCCAACAGCAATCATATAGATACACGCTCCCCAGCATTATCACTCTGTTTACTACCGCTCCCACAACACAACAGCCCCGCAATCACTATATACCAGCCTCCCCCATGCAGTCACATACAGCTACAGCTCCCATCATACAGGCCCCAACTCACGTATTATACAGCCTACCCCCCAGCAATCCCTGTATACAGCTCACCCAGCATTTATCACTGTATACAGCTCCTCCAGCAATCACTGTATACAGCTCCCCCAGTAATCACTGTCTAATACCGCTCCTCCGCAATCACTATTACAGCTCCCGCAGCAATCCATGTATACAGCTCCCCATTAATCAATGTCTACAGCTTCCCCCAGCAACACTATATACATCTCCCCCAAGCAATCACGTATTTACGCTCCCCAGCAACACTTGTATACAGTTACTACCCGCAACCACTTGTTCATTCCCACCGCAATAACTAGCTACAGGCGTTCCCCAGCAATCACTAATATACAGCTACCCCCAGCACATCATGTATAAGCTCCCTTCTTACCCCAGCAATCATGTGTATACAGCCTCCTCCGTAATCCACTATCTATAATAAAACCCCCCAGCAATCAACTATATCTAGTCCCCCAGCAATCACTGAATACTGCTTCCCCAGAGCAATACACTGTTATACAGCTCTACGGCACCTTTCGATGCAAGCAATCACTGTATACAGCTCTCCAACAATCACTGTTACAGACTGCGCCCATGCAACATCATGATATACGCTCCCCCTCAGCAATCTATATATACAGCTCCCCATATTCAGCATACGTCCAGCTCCCACCAATCACTGTAATACCAGCCTCCCGCAACAATCACGTATCCACAGCCTCCCCAGCAATACTATCACTACAGACAGCCTCCCCAGCAATCACTGTAAAGCCCCCCATGCCAATGACTAGTATGACAGCTCGCCATCCAGAATCACTAATACTCCAGCTCCCCGAGCATCACTTACTACAGCTCCCGTACCGTAACGCAGAATCACGTATATACAGCTCACCCCATGGACAATTCACTTTATACAGTCTCCCCCAGCACAATCACTATATAGCACCCCCAGCAATCACTCATATACAGCTCCGCCAGCAATCCTGTATACCGCTCACCCTAGCAGCAACTTAAGACCCCCTAGCAGATCATATATATACAGCAGTACCCCCAGCAACGGCACTATATACAGCCTCCCCAGCATCACTATATAAGCTCAAGCTCCCCAGCAAATCACTGTATACAGCTACGCCCCAGCAATCACTGGATACGTCCCCAGCTCAGATCTCATCCATCCGACATACTGTAACTCAGCCAACATTAACTGTACCCTACATCTCCCCAGCATCTATATACGCCCAGCACGCTCATCATACAAGCCTCCCATGGCTAAGCACGCTATATACAGCTCCCCCAGATACTATCAACAGTCGAATTATAGACAGCTCCCCAGCAATCACTACAGCATCCCCCAGCGACACTTATAACTAACCCGAGCGCACAGCATCACTATATCACTAGCCCCCCCGCATATACTCTATATACAGCTCCCCCATACACGGTATCATCCTAAATCATATACAGCCCCCCTAGCAATCACTATTATCGACGCAGCCCCCAGCAACCACTGATATAACAGCTCCCCACAAGCAATTACACTCCGTATACTTAGCAGCTCCTCCCAGCAATCAACGTGCATACGCTCCCCCAGTAAGTCACTGTATACACTCCCCAGCAATCACGAGATACAGGCTCTCCACAGCAACCACTGCTATACCGCTCCCCCAGCAATCACTATATACAGCTCCCCGGCAATACATATTATATACAGCATCCCCGCAGCAATCACGTGTATACAGCTCCCCAGGCAATCAATGAATACAGCTCCTCAGCAATCCTATATACAGGCTCCCCCAGTAATCACTGTATACAGCTCTCCAGCAATCACATATACAGCTCCAGCAGCAATCACTGTATACAGCTCTCCAGAAGTAATTAACTGTATACGCGGTCGCCTCAGCAATCACTATATACAGGCTCCCCAGCAAGCACTGTATGTACAGCTCTCCCCCAAGCAATCACTGTATACAGCTACCCGCAACCACTGTATAATTCTCTCCCGGAGCAAAGTAACTATATACTCAGGCTCCCCAAGCAATTCACTGTATACAGCTCCCCCAGCAATCACTCGATATACTAGCATCAACCCTTGCCATGACTTGTTGGTTTTGTGTTTGAGGTATTACAGCTCCCAACCACTGCTGTTATACAGTAAACCCCAGCACTCACTGATACAGTACTCCCCCAGCGTGTCAATTATTACAGCTCCCCCAGCAATAACTATATAGGACTCCCAGCAATCCACTATACAGTTTCATCCCCCAGCAAGATCAATATATATAAAGCTCCCCCAGCAATCAATGTATTTTACACTCCCCCAGCAATCACTATAGACAGCTCCTGCCGTCATCTACGTATTACAGATCCGACAGGCAATCATATATACAATGCTCCCCCAGCAATCACTAAGTTACAAGCCCCCCAGACATGAACCACTGTCTACAGCTCCCCAGCACATAATGTGTATAAACAGTCCACCAGCAATCACTATTATAGCAACTTCGACCCCAGAAATCCACTGTATAAGTCCCCCAGCAATCACATATACAGCTCCCCAGCAATCACATATCTAACAGCCTCCCACAGCAATCACGTCTACAGCTCCCCAGCAAATCACTATATACAGCTCCGACAAGCAATCACGTCATACAGATCCCAGCAATCAATATAACAGCTCCCCCAGCAATCACTATATACAGACTCCCCAGCCAATCACTGGTATACAGCTCCCCCAGCAAATCAATGCTATACAGCTACTTAGCAACCACGTCTACATCTCCCCAGCCAATACTATATACGCAGGTCTCCCACAGCATATCAATGTCACATACAGCTCCCCGACGGCAGTTCATGTATCAGCCCCTAGAACATGATGTACTCAGCTCCGCCAACACACTGCTGTATACACGCACCCCCAGCAATCAACTGTATTACAGTTAGCCAGCAATCACTATATACAGCATCCCCGCCAGCAATCCACTATATACCAGCTCCCCAGTCAATCACTATATAACAGATCCCAGCAGTCACTATATATACAGCTCCCCAAGCGCAGATCACTGTATACAGCTCCCCCAGCAATCACTAATATACAGAGAAACTCCGCGCCGTCAATCACTGTAAAGCTTCACCCAGTAACCACTGTTATACAGCTCCCAGCAATCACTGTATACAGCTCCCCAGCAATCGACGTATACAGCTCCCACAGCAATCACTGTATACAGCTCCCCCAGCAGATCACTGTATATCAAGTCCCACAGCGAATTACTATATACCAGTCCCCCTATAAACAGACTATATACAGCCTCCCAATAATAAGATAACTATAGTGAGATTCCTATTATAGCTATATACAGCCCCCATAATAAATATATAACAATACCCCCTTACAATAGCACTATTATAAGTCCTAGGTAAAATAATAAAAATGTACTTATGTTCCCTCGACTCTGCCTAGAGACGGAACGTCGATTGGCATATCGGTGGGATTAGGCACGGTTGAGCCCGGGAAGCAATACATTGGTGGCACTTTGCGGCAGTTAAGGGTAAAGTGGTGGGTGCCCTGGGGTCCCCCCCCGTATAAACAGACCCTGTAAGGGGTAACATGTGTTTTGCGCTTTAAGGTTAATAGCGAGACTAACAATGTCACACACGTATGTTGATATGCATGATGAAGGTTTTTATCCAGTGGGGAAGGCACTCTGGGTGGTTGTGGCGCCAGAGGTAGCAGATGCTTAGTCTGTGGGGTGTTATATCAATCTTCATGAGAATTCATCATCTCTCCATCTCGATCGTTTTACAAAGAAAATACTTCTATTATGTCAGATACCCATGATGTGAAATTCAGAAGGTAAATGAAGTGTTAGAAAACCCTGGATCATGAAGTGTTGCTCAGAGAGTCCCTGCTCACGGATACAGACTTGTAGCAGGGCCCCGAGTGTTGTATCGTGCTGTTGGGGGGGTGGCGGTGCTAGTCTGATCAGGTCAGACCATGAACATTCGGGAATACAGAAATGATGGATACCAACAGGGTTGTGTAGGCATAATCCTAGGACAGCGGGAGAGGCGCAAGTATTATCGAGAAGCGGGCATTAGTGATTAGGTCTTCATTGAATGTAGTTCAGACAGGGAACAGCAACAATCATGTATACAGTTCCCCAACAATAACAACTATATAGTCTTCCCCAGCAACCACTGTTACAGCTCCCCAAGCAAGAAAACATATAGAGGATACCCAGTAATCACTATATACAGCCCCCAGCAATCAATGTATACAAGCTCCCCCAGCCATAAACTATATACATCTCCCCAGCAATCACTTATAATACAGCTCCCCCAGCAATCACTGTATACAACTCCCCAGTAATCACTGTATACATCATACCCCCCAGCAATGCATGATTATACAGCTCCCCCCAGCATCACTGTATACAGCCTCACCTGTTGTAATCATCGATATACATACAAGCCCATGCCAGCAATCAGCTATATAACGCCTTACCCCCAGCAATCACGATCATACAGCTCCCCAGCAATCACTATATACAGACCCCCCAGCAATCACTGTATACAGCGTCACCAGCAATCACAGTATAAGCTCCCCCAGAAATACATGTTATACAGCTCCCCAGCAATCACTGTATACAGTTCCCCAGCAATAAATATATACAGCCTCCCCCAGGAAATCACTGTATACAAGCTTCCCCAGCAATCCACCTGTATACAGCTCCCAGCAATTCACTATATACAGCTCCGCAGCAATCGACTGATACTGGTCCCAGCAATCACTGCTATACAGACTCCCCCAGCAAACACTGTATACAGACCCCCGCAATTTAACTATATACAGTCCCCCTATAACAACTATATACAGTCACCCTTATAACAACTTAACAGCCTCCCAATAATCAATAAAACTATATGCAGATTCCTATCATAGCTATATACACCCCCATAATAAATATATACAATACCCCCTTACAAGACACTATATATAGTCCTAGGTTAAATAATAAAAATGTACTTATGGTTCCTCGCTCTGCTAGAGACGGGAAGTCGAGGCACATCGGGGAGGATTGGATCGGGTAGCCCGGCAGCCAAATACATTGTTGGCATTTGGGACTAGTTAAGGGCAAATGGTGGGGCGCTGGGGTCCCCCCCCTATAAAACCCAGCCCTGAAGGGGTAACATGTGTTTTGCCTTTTAAGGTTCAATAGCAATGACTAACAAAGTCACATCAAGTATGTTGATAATGCATGTGAAGGTTTTTATCCAGTGGGGGAAGGCACTCTGGTGGTTATAGGCGGCAGATGTAGCAGAGCTTAATCTGGGGTTAGTACCATTCTAACTCATATCTCTATCTCTGATCTGTTTCATTTTTTTTCTATATGTATGATTACCAGTGAATATTCATGAAGATTAAAGAGAAGTTGTAGATAAATCCTAGGAATCATGACGTGTCTGCTCAGAGAGTCCTCTGCTCACGGATCAGAATGTAGCAGGAGCCGAGTGTGTATCGTGCTGTCGTGTATGTATGATCATTGGCCTCAGGACCAGGACACGTTCGGGATATACCGAAAGCATGGATACACAACAGGGTTGTAGGCATAATCCCTTAGGACGCCGGTGAGAGGGCGCCAGCCTGAGCAGAGGGCATTAGTGATCTAGGTCTTTCAACTTGAATGTAGTCAGACAGGGAACAGCAAATCACTGTAGCAGCGCTCCCCAGCAACCACTGTATAAGCTCCCCAGCAATCACTATATATAAGCTCCCAAGTAATGATATATTACAGCCCCCCAGCAATCACTGTATATCAGCTCCCCCAGCAATATCCCTATATACTGCTCCACCAGCAATGTCACTATATACAGATCCCCCAGCAATCACTGTATACAGCTCCCCAGAAACCATGTATTACAGCTCCCCAGCAATAATATGTAAGGCTCCCAAGTAATCACTATATACAGCCCCCCAGCAATCACGTATACAGCTCCCCCAGAAATCACTGCTATACAGCGTCCCCCAGCAATCACTATTACAGCCTCAAGCAATCCATATAATATTAGATCCCCAAGGCATCACTACTATATACAGCTCCCCCCAGCACACTGTAAACAGCCTCCTCCCACAATCCTTACGTATACAGCTCCCCACAGCAATCCATGTTATACAGCTCCCCCCAGCAATCACGTATTACAGCTCCTCCCGCAATCACTGTCATACAGCTCCTGCAGCAATCACTGTATACACCTTCCCCCAGCAACCTCAGATATATACAGACGCCTCAGCGAATAACTATAGTAGCTCCCCCAGCATCATCTATATACAGCCCCCCAGTACAATCCGGTATACAGTCCCCCTGGCCAGCAATCAATGTATACAGCAGTGCCCCCAGCAATGTCACTGTATACAGTAGCTCCCTCAGCAATAACTATTATACAGGCTCCCCAGTAATCATTGTACAGCCACGCAGCAATCACTATATATAGCAGACTGCCCAGTAGCAAATACTATATACAGCGGCCCTCAGCAATCACGTATAAAGCAGCTCCCCAGGCAATCACTTATAGAACACGTTACCCCATCAAGCAATCACTAAGTACAGCTGCGCCCGCAATCACTGATAAAAGCTCCACCAGAAATCCCTGTTTACAGATCCCCAGCCAAAACTATATACGAGCTCCCCAGCGGATGCACTGTATACAGCTTACCCCAGTAATAAACTATATACAGATCCCCCAGCAGACACTATATACCGCGTCCCCCACGCAATTAACGGTATATCAGCTCCCCCGCAATCAATATATACAGCCCCCCCCAGCAGTAGAGTAACTAATACATGTCCCCAGCCATCATGTATACAGCAATCACTATATCAGCTCCACAGCATACTGTATTACCAGCTCCCCCAGCATAACTATTATACAGGCTGCCCCAGTAATTCATACATACAGACCCCAGCAATCACGTTATACAGCTCCCCCAGAAATCATGTAACAGCTCCCTCAGCAATCAATATATAACAGCCCCCAGCAACTAACTGTATAAAGCTTCTCAAGCAATAATCACTAATAGAGCTCCCTCCGAAGGCACAAGCAATTTTTTTTTCCCTCTATACAGCGCCCCCAGCAATCAATCTGCCTTATAGTCTACCCCACAGCAATCACTATATACAGCTCGCCCCAGCAGTCACTATATGACAGCTCCCCAGCAATCCACTGTATAAAGCTCCCCCAGCAATCATGTATACAGCACCCCATGTTGTAATCACTATATATATATCAAATAAACAACCCCCAGCAATCCACTATATTAAGCGCCCCCGTCAATCACTGTATAATCATACGCAGCAATCACTATATACATAAAACGGCCCCCAGCAACACTATAGACAGCTCCCCCAGCAATTCACTGTATATAGATACCAAGACAATCACTATATACAGCTCCCCAGCAATTCACTATATAAGCCCACAGAATCAATATATAAAGATCCCCCCAGCAATCACTATATACAGCTCCCCCAGCAATACTGTCTACAGATCCACCCTAGCAACACACTGTATACAGCTCCCCAGCAATAACTAGATTCAGGCTAACCAGTAATCACTATATAAAGCCACCCAGCAACAACTGGATACAGCTCCCCCATGAAATCACTGTATACAGCTCCCAAAGCAATCACTATTGTCAGACCCCTAGCAATCACTTATCAGCTCCCCCAGCACATCACTATATACAGCTCCCCCCAAGCATAACTGTAGTAAAGCTCCACCGAGCAGTAACTATATACGCCTCCCAGCAATCACTGTTAACAGCAATCACTATATACAGCTCCCCCAGCACATCACTGTATACAGCTCCCGCAACCACCTGGATACAGATCCCCAGCAATAACTATATTACAGGTCCCAGTAAATCATAATACAGCCCCCAGCAAGCAATCACTGTATAGATCCCCCAGAAATACACTGTATTAAAGCTCCCACAGCAATCACTATGATACAGCTCGCCCCAGCAATACTCTATACAGTCCCCCAGCAATCACTGTATACGCTTCCCCTAGCAATCACTATCGACAGCTCCCCCAGCAGTCACATATAAAAGCTCCCCAGCAATCACTGTATACAGCTCCCTCAAGCAATCACTATTACAGCTCCCCAAGGCAATCATTGTATACAGCCTCCCCCATAATCACGTATATACATACAACCACTCCCAGCACAACACATATTACAGCTCCCCCAGCGCTCAACGTATACACTCCCCCAGCGAATCACTGTATACAGCTCCCCCCACCAGCAAATCACTATATAAGAACCCCAAGCAAATCACTGCATACAGCTACTACCAGCAAATCATTTGTATACAGCTCCACTCAGCAAATCACTATATTACAGCGCCCCACGCAGTCATTATATACACAGCTCCCCAGCAATATATATACAAGCTCCCCAGCACGTATCACTGATACGCGTGCCCACCACGCAAAACATTCCACGTATCACACGCCCCCAGACAATCCCTGTATTACAGCTCACCCAGCAATCACTGTTATACCAGCCTACCCCCCAGCAATCACTATAACAAGCTCCCCCAGAAAGCATTCGTATACAGCCCCCCCGAATCCATAATTACATAGCAAACACCCAGCAATCACTATATACAGTCCCCCAGCAATATCGTATACAGCTGTCATAGCAATCACTATATACAGCTCCCCATCGCAGCCAGCACTGTATACAGCTCCCCCCCGCAATCACTGTATAAGCTCCCCAGCAATCATGTAACAGCTATACCAGACAATCACTGATATCACAGACTCGCCCCAGTAATAACTATTATACATAACAACCCCCAGCAATCACTAGCACTAAGCTCCCCGAGCAATCACTGTATACAGCTCCACCAGCAATCACTGTCTACAGATCCCCCAGCAATCAATAGATACATGCTCCGCCGCTCAGCAACGTCACTACCTATACAGCTCTCCCAAGCACAATCCATGTTACAGCCTCCCCAGTAATCACTATTATACATACTACCCCCATGCAATGAATATACAGCTCCCCAGCAATACTGTATACAGCCTCCCAGTAAGTAATCACATATTCATCCAACCACACAGCATCACTATATACAGCTCCCCCCGCAATCACATGCAACAGCCTCCCAAGCAATAACGTATACAGCTCCCCAAAGCAATCACTATATACCGCACCCCCAGCAATCACTATATATCAGCTCCCCCGCCATCCATGTAGTACAGCTCCCCCAGCAATCAATATATACAGCTCCCCCAGCAATAAATGTATAACAGCTCCCCCAGCCAATCATTGTGTATACACGCTACCAGCAATGACACTTTTTTTTCTATACCAGCCTCCCCCGTAATCACTCTATACATAAACCCCCAGCAATCAGATATACAGCTCCCCCAGCAGATTCGTTGAATACAGCTCACCCCCTAGGCAATTAGGTATACAGCTTCCCCACGCATCACTGTAACCGCTTACCCAGCAGCAATCACTAATACAGCTCCGCAGCAATTCATGTGACAGCTCCCCCAGCGAATGCACTGTATAACAGCTTCCCCCAGACAATCACTGCATACAGCTCCCCCAGCAATACTATTATACAGCGTCCCCCAGCAATCATCTGCTGAAGCTCCCCAGCAACTTCACTGTGATAAGCTCCCAACCAGCAATCATATCGCAGCTCCCCAGGCAATCACTGTATACCGCTCCCCCAGCAATCACGATATTACAGTCATACACCCCGCACATCACTATAACAGATCCCTCAGTACAATCACTGTATACGCCCCCCAGCAATCACAGTTATACAGCTCCCCCAAGCAAAGCACTAATCTACAGATCCTCCTCAGCAATAAATTGTTATATCAGCTACCCCAGCAATCACTGTATACAGCTCCGCTCAGCAATCACGGCTATTAAGCCCCCCCAGCAATCACTTCTATACAGCCTCCCCGCAGCAATCACTGTATACAGCTCTCGCCCAGCAATTACTTAGTATACAGTCCCTATAATAACGTATATTTACGAGTCCCCAATTATAAAACTATATACAGCCACCCACTAATAAATAGCTATTGCAGGATACCTTTTTAGCTATATACAACACCATAGAATAAATATCCTTGAAACAATACCACTTCCACGACCTATATCATTAGTCATAGGCTAAATAATAAAAATGACTTATTGCTTGCCCTCGCTATGTTAGAGACGGAACTGTCGAGCAATCGGTGTGGCACTAGGACCGGGGAGCCCGATGCGAAATTACATGTTGGCAATTTGGGCAGCGTTAGTAGGGTAATCAGCTGGGTGGGTGACCTGGGGTCCCCCCTATAAACCAGCACAAAGGGGTAAACATGTGTTTTGCCTTTAAGGTTAATAGCAATGACAACAAATGTTCACACACGTACAGTGATACTTGCATGTGATTGAACGGTTTTTATCCCAGTGGGGATGGCACCTCTGTGTGTGTTATAGCGCAGATGTAGCAGACCCTCATACATCGTGCTTGTATTATATCCATCTCATACCCTCATCATCTCTCCCTCGTGAATCCTGTTCATTTTTTTTTCTATATGGTCAGATACCGAAGTGACTATTCAGAAGATAGATGAAAGTTTAGATAAACCCTGGATATGAGTGATAGGAGCTAAAAAACAGCCGTAAAATTGTAAAGTACACACACAAGTCATTCACATACTGCCATGAATTCTGCATTTATTATAAATAAACGGAGACAGTTACCAGTAAACGGTACAACACAGCCGACTTTCACAGACATCAACTCTTATGGTGGGACCATTGACACATGGGGTCTCCCGATTTGTCCTATTTTTCGCTCCTGTGATTTGTTCTCTTTTTTTGGCTTGTTGCATCTATGATGGTCTAGTTTCGCCTTAGTCAATTTGCACCTTCTATGAATTGTCGCATCTCCGATTCATTTGACGCCAATTTTTCTGAAATTATTAGATCTCTCATTTCTTGTGACCATAATGAAGGAGAGATGAGAAAAGTGTGACAGAATGATTCAGTGGTATCATATCTCTGCACAAAAGTATCATTATGATCAAATGAGCTGACTACAAACGTTACAATATGTTTGAAAAAGAAAATTCTTTTCCAACGAGTACTTTTTCCTTTGTATGATAATGTACAAGCGGGAAATGGGGTCTACTGATCATATTCTCAGATCTTTACAATAAGACAATCCATATCATCCCAGATGATGATGCCCAAAGAAAATGATGAGTAGTCGACTTGTTGAAATTTTACTATTCATAAAACTGAGAGCTGAAGTTTTTTCAATGTTGCATAGAAGTTCGTCGTATCTACCGAGTATAAGACAAGTTTTTCAGCCACAAAATGTTCGGAAAAACACATACTCGGCCTTAATACTCGAATTAAAAAATTAACGGACACAAACATAATAAAAACGTCGACCCATTTGCAGGCGCCACCCCTCGGGTCTTCTTGCTGTCCTCGGTCAGCGGCGTCCTGTGCGTGGTCCAGGCACTGCATCAGCAGCCGCGCTGCAATAGTTTGTGTGTGACTGGGCAGCAGTGTCGGGTCATGCGGCAGGCCCGAGCACGCACAGACGCTGACGTCAGGTCCCGCTGATATTGCACGGAGGGGATGATGAGCATGTCTGTACATCAGAGCCCAGCAGGACCTGCCGTCTGACCGATGGACAGCCAAAGAGACCCCAGGGGGCCGCTGGAACAGGCGAGTTTTGAATTTTTTAATTCAATCACCGGGGCTGGCAGGTATATAAGGGGGCACAGGGGTGCGCAGGCTAATATCGGGGCAAGGGCTGCGGGCGTGGGCCAAGGGCTGTCATGCTACCGGGGCCCACAGGGGCTGGCAGCTGTATATCTGGGCACAGGGGTCCTGCAGGCTGAATTGGGCACAGGGTGCTGGCAGGTCTATTATAATGTGGACAGGGGCTGGAAGGCTTACTAATGGGGCACAGGGTCTGGCGGCTCTTTATTAGGGTGGTCACTTGCGCTGTTCTGTGCACAGGCCTGGCAGGCTGTTTACTTGCCAGTGTCGCATCACATAACTGGGGCGGTCCATTGGCTGGAAGCTAATAGCGGCAACCAGCGTGCTATCCAGGCTGGTATACCGTGGCCGGCTATCTTTAAACCGGGGCAGTCTTTGTGCAGGCCGTAATGACCGGGTTGGACTGATACTGGGGCACAGGTGGCATCATTATGGGCAGGACTCATATTTATAATGGGGCACATGATGGCTGGCAGGCGTATGTATACTGCTGGGGCACGGGTCTTGCAGCTGTTTACCATAACGGGGAGGCAGGGGCTTGGCAGGCTTGTATGTCGAACAGGGGCAGCGGGAAAACGGGGGCAAGCGGCAGGCAATATACTCCGGGGCCAGGGGCTGGTCAAGGCTGAATTAGCACAGGTGGGCTATCTCGGGGCACAGGGGCTGGCAGGCTAATACGTATCAGGGGCGCAGGGTCCACAGGGGCTGGCTGGCAGCTCGTACTGGGCACATGGGCTTGGCAGGCTGTCGAGGTTAAGGCTGTATACGGGGCCCAGGGCTGGCAGGCGTATCTGACTGGGGCACAGGGGATGCACGGCTATATACTGGGGCACAGGGATGGCAGGCTAGTCTAACAGGGGCACAGGGGCTGAGGCTTATATGGGGACAGGGTGGCTGCGAGCTGTATACCGTTGGCAAGGGGCTGTGAAGGCTGTATCCGGGGCACTAGGGGCTGGCAGTCTGTTATACTGGGGGCAGGGATGGCGGCTGTATACCGAGGGCCCAGGTGATCTCGGCAGCGCTACATATTGGGGCCACAGGAGATGGTCAGGCTAGTAGCTTATCCGTGGCAAAGGGGCTGCGCCAGGTGTATACGGGTGGTCACAGGGGCTGGCATTGGCTAATAATCGGGGCACAGGGTCTGAAAGGCATGTACTATACTGGGGCAGGGGCTGTGAAGTCTGTTATACCGGGGCACAGGGTGCTGGCAGGCTGTTTATAATGGGGACAGGGGCTGGCAGGCTGTATACCGGGGCACAGGGGCTGGCAGGCTATATATCGGGGCACAGGGTCTGGCAGGCTGTATACTGGGGCAGGGGGCTTGAAGTCTGTATACTGGGGCACAGGGGCTGGCAGGCTGTATACTGGGGCACAGGGGCTGGCAGGCTGTATACTGGGGCACAGGGTCTGGCAGGCTATATACTGGGGCACAGGGTCTGGCAGGCTATATACCGGGGCACAGGGGCTGGCAGGCTGTATACCGGGGCACAGGGGCTGGCAGGCTGAATACTGGGGCACAGGGGCTGGCAGGCTGAATACTGGGGCAGGGGGCTGGAAGGCTATATACTGGGGCAAAAGGGCTGGCAGGCTGTATACAGGGGCACAGGGGCTGGCTGGCTATGTGTTGGGCAGGGGCTGGCAAGGTATATACTGGGGTGCAGGGGCTGGCTGGCTATATACTGCAGGGCTGCTGGCTATATACTTCTGGGGGCTGGCTATATACTTTGGGGCAGCTGGGTGTATACTACTGGGGGCTTGCTGGCTATATAGTTGGGGGGGGGCTGTGACCAATGCATTTCCCACCCTCGGCTTATACTCGAGTCAATAGGTTTTCCCAGGTTTTTGTGGCAAAATTATGGGTCTCGGCTTATACTCTGGTCGGCTTATACTCGAGTATATACAGTAATTTTACATTTGGGAACTGAAAACCTATATTTTTAGTAATGAAAAGTGAAGTTTTTTTGAAGTACATTTGAAGTAGGGGTATTTTTGCGTCTTTTTAGGCGCAAATTTGTGATATCTATCTCATATCTATCTACCTATGTATCTGTCTATTATCTATCTATCTATCTATCATCTATCTATCTCTCAAATCTATCTATCTATCTATCTATCTAATATCTTTCTGTCTGTGCCTCCTGGTAATTCCTTCTGCTGGAGAATTTCTTAACCAGAACCCGGATCACTGGATGGTGGAAGAAGTCGCTGTAAATAAGATTTCTATCCCGAATAGTAGAAAGTCACCAGAGATAAATCAGATGATCGTGGCCAAGTTCAGAAATCAATAACCTCTGTGCGGAGAGCGCCGTCCCCTGAAGCCCCGATGACCTTCCTGTCCAGACATCTCCGCAGATTTATGGCCGCAGATCTGTGCGGGTTTATGACACTCCAGTGGATTACGGATAAGACGGGGCGAATATTTTCTGTTGTGTAAAAAATCTTTATGGTGGATTAAATGATCCTTCAAGGGAAAATCCATTGATCTTCAAGATGGGGGATTTCTTATATGTCTTATTTATATTTACAAGTATAGGATATAGGATGGGAAGAAGACACAGACAGTGGCTGAAGACTCTACATTCTATGGGGCTCATTTACTTACCCGGTCCAGTCGTGATCCAGCAGCACGTTCTCCGACAAGGATTCGGGTCTGCCGGGATTCACTAAGGTCCGTGCGCCCGATATCCACCAGGTGTCGCTGCTGCGCCGAGGTCCGCCGGAGTTCAGCTTCTTCGTCCCGGTGCATGTAAGTGCTGATCTTGCGACACAAATTCATTTTTAAATTCCGCGGTTTTTCCGAATTCGTCAGGTTGTCCGACGGCCACGCCCCTGGCGCAAACCGGAAATCGTCGGGATACCCGACGAAAGTGCGCGATAAGTAAATGAGCCCCTATGTGTCCACTGTTAGATACACACTGCCCTATTGTGTTGATCAGCATGATGTTATCCGCTCTAGTCACCACCAAAGCTGCATGAAAATGTCTTTAGTTTTCCTTTTTATATGTATAATATGTTTAGATCATATCCTGCAGTGCTGCATTGTGGTAGCTATAGACTATAGACACAGTTTTACAGATGCAGTTTTTGATGCCCAAACCAGGAGTGGAGTATAAATATGACAAGGAGCAGCCCTTCTTAATGATAAGTCCTCAACTATTCTGATCCACGCCTCCTTTTGGGCTTAAAAACTGCATCTGAAAAACTGAAGTGCAGCTGCACCCCCAGAGACATAAGCAAAGGGGGGAATGACTTTGGTATAGGGGGACCTTTAACAGAGTCATTTCTATGTAGTTGTATTCATTTAATATGGGTGGGTTGTGCTGTAAGAGGGCAAAGTATGTAGGATGTAAGGCGGCTATGTGAGAGGGGTTGAACTCAGCAGCAGATATCACTTCCTATCCTGTCCCTCAGAGAGATGCCAATTATGCACGCCTCTTGCGTGCCATCACAGCAGGGGAGTGCATAATTAGCAGACTGAAAATGCTTGCTTTAAAATGGCCCAAAAATGGGACGTGTGGCATCTTCCTCACTAGAAGTTCTTTTTCTATTTCCTGCATTATGATGAGATAAAATTGGTGTTATCCCTCTAGGCCCGGAGGAAGGGCCTTGGTGCCCTTAATGTGTACTGGCTCTGCCAGAATGGTGATGCAGAGCGTCCGGCCCCCAAAGGCGAACCACATTCCTAGCAATTCACCCGACTCCTCCTCTAACTGTTTTAGTCTTGTGATTTATATAAAGCTGCGGCCTATTTGACACCAAAGATAAAGTGTTTTGTGTTTATTTATACTGGACACAATGGGGCTCATTTACTTAGGGTCCCGCGGATCACACTTTCGACGGTTTCCGTTTTACTCTGCTGGGACAGGGATTTAAAAAGGGGTTTTTTGACGCATGCGATCGGATTGTGGCACATCAGCGCTGGCTTTCATGCGACACAAATCGGGGGGTGGGGGGGAGTTTCGGACGATCCGACGGATTCGGACAAACCAGGGGATTTAGCTTCAAAATTGTGTCGCAAGCCAAGCACTTACATACACTGGGAGGAGGAAACTTCCCCGATCAGGTGAACTCCGGCGGACCTGATCGGGGAAGCGACACATGCAGGATATCGGACGCACGATCTTAGTGCATCGCGGCACAGGGCATCATCGTCGGACATTCCGGATCGGGGATCACGCAGGGAACGGGTAAGTAAATGTGAGTTGTAAGTAAACTATTGAGTTGTTATGACGGAGTGAGGGTCCGTCCCATATACAAAAGTCAAGTGTTAAAGCACTATTCCCATCTCTGCTTGCTGTCATGCTATAGAATGCTTCAGTGTTTATTGTTATTATTAAATCTCTCCATGGTGCACGGCTCATTATAACTCACCTGTGTGACCATAGTCAGATTTCTGTCCACTGGAAGTAAGTATAGAAGCTTCCTATAGAAAGGCAGCAAGCGGAGAATTTGAAATTTGTATAACTTTGTACTATACAAACAATAACATTAATTTGCTGAAATGGGAAAACCCCTTTAACTATGATCTATACTTGTCCCACAATGCAATGTTATTATATGTATATTATATGATGTGCTATGCTCTGGTCACATCCCAAGCTGCAATGGATTTCTTCATAAGGTTAATGTGCAGAGATCATACTGGGGGTCATTTACTTACCCGGTCCATTCGCGATCCAGCGGTGCGTTGTCCGCCGTTGATTCGGAGCTTGCCGGGATTCACTAAGGTCCGTGTGCCCAATATCCAACAGGTGTCGCTGGTGCGCCGAGGTTCGCCGGAGTTCACCATCCTCTTCCTGGTGCATGTAAGTGCTTGTCAAGCGACACATTTTAAAAAAAAAATACCACGGTTTTTCCGAATCTGTCAGGTTTTCCGACAGCCACGCCCCCCAATATCTGTCACATGAAACCCGGCGCTGATGCGACACAATCCGATTGTGTGCGCCAAAAACCCGGGGTTAAACGGCGCAGACCGGTAATTTTCGGAAAACCCGACGATAATGAGCTAGTCGGGTCCTTAGTAAATGAGCCCCACTGTGTTGTTCGTTTCCCCTCATCACTACATCTCCCATCATTCATCTGTCGTCCAGCAGACACTGGATGCATCACATGAAGTATTGTAGGATGAAGGAAATCCTATAAAGGGTGAAGATTGCAGAAACCGAGGAAGAAAAATGAATCTGGGTGGAAGAAGGAATCGGTGGGATTGCGGTTTGCGAGAAAATGAAATCTATTTGCTTGTTAGAGATAATTGTATTAGTAAAATCCAGGGATGGATGTGCCAAGAAGCCTCTGAGATGCCGCATTGATCGTCCTGCCCAGAATTAACTGGTATTTACCTGATGAACGACCCAAAATAAATCTCATCTGAAATCTTATCAGAGCCAAATCCAAAGGAAAGAGGAGGAGTAATACCAAGAGCTCACCACAAGGGGGAGCGGACGTTACTAGATGTGCTGTAGGATATATACAGTAATATACATGATGATGTATATAGCACCTGTTACACTGTACATATACTGCACCATATAACATAAGGGTAATGTATATACCGCCTGCTACACTGTACATATACTGCACCATATAAGATAAGGGGGATGTATAAACCACCTGCTACACTGTACATATACTGCACCATATAATATAAGGGGGGATGTATATACCACCTGCTACACTGTACATATACTGCACCATATGAGATAAGGGGGAATGTATATAACGCCTGCTACACTGTACATATACTGCACCATATAATTTAAGGGCAATGTATATACTGCCTGCTACACTGTACATATACTGCACCATATAATATAAGGGGGATGTATATACCACTTGCTACACTGTACATATACTGCACCATATAATATAAGCGGTGATGTATATACTGCCTGCTACACTACACATAAACTGCACCATATAATATAAGAGGTAATAAATTTACTGCCTGCTATACTGTATTCCTGTATTTAACCCCTCACATGGCTTGTGTCCTCTCCTGTATATAACCCCTCACATGGCTTGTGTCCTCTCCTGTATATAACCTCTCACATGGCTTGTGTCCTCTCCTGTATATAACCCCTCACATGGCTTGTGTCCTCTCCTGTATATAACCCCCTCACATGGCTTGTGTCCTCTCCTGTATATAACCCCTCACATGGCTTGTGTCCTCTCCTGTATATAACCCCCTCACATGGCATGTATCCTCTCCTGTATATATCCCCTCACATGGCTTGTGTCCTCTCCTGTATATAACTCTTCACATGGCTTGTATCCTCTCCTGTATATAACCCCTCACATGGCTTATGTCCTCTCCTGCATATAACCCCCTCACGTGGCTTGTGTTCTCTCCTGTATATAACCCCTCACATGGCTTGTGTCCTCTCCTGTATATCGCAGGAGAGGCACAAGCCTGTGAGGGGGGTATATGCAGGAGGAGGATACAAGCCATGTGAGGGGCTTATATACAGAGTTAGGGAACAAGCCCAATGTGAGGGGGTTAGATCAGAGTAAGAGGGATACAAGACAGATGAGGGGGTATAAACAGGACGAGGATAAAGCGAGTGAGGGGTTATATAAAGAGAGGGACACAAGCCACTTGAGGGGGTAGTTATACAAGAGAGGACACAAACCATGTGAGGAGGTATATACAGGAGGAGGACACAAGCACCATGTGAGGGGTTATATACAGAGAGGATACACGCCATGTGAGGGGTATGAGGAAGGCACAAGCATGTGGAGAGGTATATCAGGAGGGACAAAGCCATGTGAGGGGGTTATATACAGGAGAGGACAAGCCTTGTGAGGGGTTATATACAGGAGAGGAAAAAAGCCATGGGAGGGAGTTATATACGGAGAGGATACAAGCCTTTGAGGGGCTTATAACAGGAGAGGGCAACGCCATGTGAGGGGGTTTTATATACAGGAGAGGATTACAAACCTTATGGGGTGGGGGGTTATATACAGGAGAGGAACAAGCCTTGTGAGGGGTTTATATACAGGGAGGACACAACATGTGAGGGGGTGGTTATATACAAGAGAGGACACAACATGTGAGGAGGTATATACAGGAGAGGTACAAGCCAGTGAGGGTTATATGACAGGAGAGGACACAAGCCATGTGAGGGGTTATATACAGGAGAGGACACAAAACATGTGAGGGGTTATATACAAGAGAGGGACACAACCCATGTGAGGGGTTATATACAGAGAGAAGAGAGGACACAAGACCAATGTGAGGAGGTTAATACAGGAGGGATACAGCATTGGGTGAGAGTATATACAGGAGGAGGAAGACAAGCCCATTTGTGAGGGGTTATATACAAATGGAGGACACAAGCCATGTGAGGGGGTATATACAGGAGAGGACAAAGCCAGTGACGAGGGTATATACAGGAGAGGATACAGCCATGTGAGGGGTTATATACAGGAGAGGAATACAAGCCATAGTTAGGGGGTTATATACAGGAGAGGACACAAGCCATGTGAGGGGGGTTATATGCAGGAGAGGACACTAAGCCATGTGAGGGGTTAATATACAGAAGAGGACACAGCCATGTGGAGGGTTATATACAGGGAGGACACAAGCCATGTGACGAGGGGATATACAGGAGAGAATACAAGGCCATGTGAGGGGGGTTCACATGGCTTGTGTCCTCTCCTGTATATAACCCCTCACATGGCTTGTATCCTCTCCTGTATATAACCCCTCACATGGCTTGTGTCCTCTCCTGTATATAACCCCTCACATGGCTTGTATCCTCTCCCTTATATAACCCCTCACATGGCTTGTGTCCTCTCCTGTATAATACCCCTCACATGGCTTGTGTCCTCTCCTGTATATAACCCCTCACATGGCTTTTATCCTCTCCTGTATATAACCCCCTCACATGGTTTGTGTCCTCTCCTGTATATAAGCCCTCCCATGGCTTATGTCCTCTCCTGTATATAACCCCTCACATGGCTTGTGTCCTCTCTTGTATAATACCCCTCACATGGCTTGTGTCCTCTCCTGTATACAGTATAACCCCTTACAGGGCTTGTATCCTCTCCTGTATATAACCCCCTCACGTGGTTTGTGTACTCTCCTGTATATAAGCCCTCCCATGGCTTGTGTCCTCTCCTGTATATAACCCCCTCACATGGCTTGTATCCTCTCCTGTATATAATCCCTCACATGGCTTGTGTCCTTTTCTGTATATAACCCCCTCACATGGCTTGTATCCTCTCCTGTATATAATCCCTCACATGGCTTGTATCCTCCTGTATGTAACTCCTCACATGGCTTGTATCCTCTCCTGTATATAACCCCCTCACATGGCTTGTGTCCTCTCCTGTATATAACCCCCTCACATGGCTTGTATCCTCTCCTGTATATAACCCCCTCACATGGCTTGTGTCCTCTCCTGTATATGACCCCCCACATGGCTTGTATCCTCTCCTGTATATGACCCCTCACATGGCTTGTATCCTCTCCTTATATAACCCCCTCCCATGGCTTGTGTCCTCGCCTGCATATAACCCTCTCACATGGTTTGTGTCTGTGTAGATTTGAGATATTTGCAACAAAAAGTTTTTAAAAAGCCTAAGAGAATAGGAAAAATCTGAACATGTATAACAAGAAAAAAGACAATCATTCATAAAAAACCTTCCAAATGTCTCAATAATACACCAAAGCAAAAAAAAAACTTGTGACTCATGTCCTCCATTGTATCACTGAGAGGCATTTTCTTGATTTTCTCTTTAGTTTCTTATCTTGAGGAGGACAAAACCAGATAATTAGCGAGTGATCGCCGTTCCCATTCAGTTTCATTAGCGGCAGACATTCCCGCACTGGCGATTCATTATCTTATGGCGGCCATGAGTCGTTTACGAGGAGGACGAGCCCTTAGGATTGTGTTTATTCAGATGGGATGATTACACCTTCAGTCTTACTGGAATTGTCCAGCAGGACGAAAAACCCTCCCGTCTTCTTCCCTACAGAAAAACCCTCCCATCTTCTTCCCTACAGAAAAACCCTCCCATCTACTATCTCTAGAAGAGCCTCCCCCCACCCAATGAAATGTCCCCAGCAGAGACCTCCACCCAATGAAATGTCTCCAGCTGATCCCCCCAACACCATGTCCTCAACAGTGCTTCTCCTTAATGAATTGTCCCCAGCAGTGCTCCCCAACCCTAATGATCCAGCAGTGTTCCCTATTAATGAAATGTCTGAGAAGTGCTCCCCCATTAATGAAATCCCTCCATAAAATAACCCATGAAATACCCCCAGCAGTGCTTCCACCCCTAACAAAATGCCCCCAACAGTGCTCACCGTATAATGCCCCCAGCAGTGCCCCCCCAATGAAGTGTCCACAGCGAAGGTCCCATATAATGCCTCCAACAGTGCCCCCTCCTAAAAAAATGTCCCCAGCATTGCTCCCCACCCAATAAAATGTCCACAGCGGAGGCCCATAGAAATAATAAAGGCAACTCCTCTTCACCCCGCGGCCCGACTTTATCCCCCCCATGCAGGGCAGACAGAGGTGTGGCGCTGCCATCTGCTGGCAGGCACCCGCTAGGATGTAATTAGACGTCTCTGCCCAGAACCTGAGGAGAGATGAAGTCAGATCCGAGGGGTGATGAGCAGCGCCCGAGGTAAGTACTGATTTTTTTAAGTTTTTGTCCACGATTCACACAATGTAGCTTTCACGGTAATTCTTCATTCCTGATCCTGTTTAGGTTCATTCTGACCCCTGATTCATGAATAGAATGCTAGGATTGCAGTGATCACTGACATTTGTATATACAGAGTATGAAGAATTTGGGGAAATCTAATAATATTGATATGGATGTGGCAGGGCTGAAATTCGGGATACATTTTATAAACACATGGGGGAGATTTATCAAGCTGTCTAAGAGTAAGAATTTGCTAAGTTGTCCATGGCAACCAATTACAGCTCCCCTTCAAATTTTTCATGTGACCTAGTAAAATGAAAGCTGAGCTGTGATTGGCTGCCGTGGTCAACAGCCCTGCTGTTTGCTCTCTACATATATACATATAGATCAGTATATAGATAGCTATAGGAATCGAGGGGCATCTTGTATAGTGATCAGATGATCGTGGCTGGTCGGTAGCGGGTACACTTTATGATAGCTGTACATGATTCCTACAGCGGCCACTATAGGAGGACTGTGGCATTACATGGTGTCCATTCAAATACATTGGTGACCCTGCAACACACGGTCATCCTGGGTCCTCCAGAGAGAAAAATATAGCTTTGTCCTCTGTCTAATAGAGGGACATCCCAAGCAAGTTATCCTATGTATCTTATGATATCTATATAGGCTGGGAGTTGTAGTTCTGCTACATTAAAGCCTCAACAACTGAATCAATAACTGATTATGTTGCAGTACCGCCTGCTGCCTGTAGTGGCCACTGTTGCTGTGCCAGATTCATTAAAGGTAATGATTAGATCTAGGATCATGCACATGGCATTGTGAGCCCCCTCCTCCGGTCACCTTTAATAAAGAAAGGGAAGATTGGGTTCCTTTTACATGAGAGGTGGGAGAAACACTTTCACGTTGTGTAATTATCATCAGAAATCTCTGTGTGAGCGGATCAGGCCGGAGCGACGGATAATGGCGAGCGGCGGATAATCCTGCAATCACCATGCGACTCATGGATACAGGGATGAGGAGGGAACGGGAGGCAAATTAAAATCTGCGTCAAACTTAATTAAACATCTCAGGTGATGGGGGAGGGGGACGACACGGACAGAACAGGCGCATATTGTAACAATGTAACCGGGAAAACGTTACATGGATACGTTCTGTCTGTGCGCTTCCTCCATAGAGGTTATAAACCCAAAACCTACACTGATGTCCCAACATGTTGGTCCTTATTACTATCATGCCCGTATATTGGGACTGAGCCTTCTGCTTCTAGCTGAACCCTCATAGACCTGACCGATGATCTAACTATGTCTGTCATCTAAATTGTATCAGTATTAATATGTCCAGTGACCACAAACACCTTTTAAAAAGGCCTTACACTCCTAAACCATCTTTGCACCCCTTAATTTGGCGCACTCACCCGCTGATTCCGGCACAGTTGTAATTTTATTTCTAGCTTTACCGTTCCGAGCAATCCGGTGCCAGAGTTTTGCACCACGATTTCCCAATCCGACTTCCATTCTGTCAGTGGGTGGTGTCTTCGTCTACACCAACCCCTTGCGTCCGGCCGTCATCTGCTCGATAGTGGGTGCTGATAAGTTTACGAACCACTAATTGCTCGGGAAACCCGATAAAGCGGGCTAGAGAAAAAATTCATCACCAAGTAACTTCGGGTCCCGTTGACCACGTCGGGGCATAAGTTACGTAGCAAGGGTGGAGCCGGAGGCCTTGGGGTGGGTTCCTGTCTTAGATGTAATGATGCTGGGGTGGTGGTAGTTAGAGGTTCTCTTTAAAGGGTGTTGTTTATCCTTTTTGTTGGAAAAGCTACAATAAGAGCTCAAGGCATCAGATGTGCTAGGGATGTCGAGATGGGAATCAAAAAGGAAGAGTAGTATAAATAGATTTCCATTGCAGTGCCCCCACAGGTACTCTAGCAATGTATCTCATGGTTTCACCAGTTCGAATGAACTCAGGTTTTTAAGGGGAGGAGTGGTGGGCAGCACTTGTGGCTTGACGCTTCTTCTGCCTTTGATGTGGGTTATAGACTACAACATTAACTGTGGTCACAGTAGGTTGTTAGAAGCAATGGGGGCAGTATCAATCAACTACCACCGCATGAATAGTCTAGCGGCCAGGAGACCCCGAACATCCTTTCTAAAGGTGACCTGGATGTGGGGCACTAATGATCCATCTTATGGCAGTGACTATGGGACACTATGGGGGGAATACAACTCACCGGCCACTTTATTAGGTATGACACCATGCTAGTAAACGGTTGCGACCCCCTTTTGCATTCAGAAACTGCCTACATTCTTCGTGGCATAGATATACAACAAGGTGTGGAAGCTCCTCAGAGATTTGGCTCCATATGTGACATGAGTGGCATCACAAAGTGCCGCAGATTTCGTCGGCTCTGCACATCCATGATGCGAATCTCCCGTTCCACCACCTCCAAATAGATGCTCTATTGGTATGAGATCTGGTGACGGGAGGTCAACTTTGTGTCCAGTGACTCATTGTCAGGTTCAAGAAACCAAGTCTGAGATGATACAGCTTTATGACATGGCGCATTATCCTGCTGAAAGTTGGAGCCCATAAGATGTTAAGGGGTACATGGCCTCTAAAGGTTAGTGACATCATAAAGGGATGGAATGGGCAGCAACTATCTAATGTGTGGCGTACTGTGTACAAGGGGCCCAAAGGAGTGCCAGTAAAATATTCCCCACAACCTGCACACCCCACCACCAGCCTTGAACCCGGAGTGATACAAGCTTAGGATTGGATCCATGCTTAAGTGGTTGACAGCCAAATCTAAGGACTCCCTACCATTCCGAATGTCGCCAGCGAGAAATCGAGACTCATCAGACCAGGGGGCAACTGTTTTTTTTCCAATCTTTCTAGTCAATTCACATGAAGCTTGTGCAAAATGTAGCTCAGTTTCTATTCTTATCTGAAAGGGAGGGCCACCCGGTGTGGGTCTTCCTGTGCTGTAGCCAATCGCCGCTAAAGTCCAGTTACTGTGCGTTCAGAGCATGCTCTTCTGCTACCTGGTTTGTAGTGAGGGTGGCGATTTGAGTCATGATGTCCTTCTATCAGCTTCGAACAAGTTCTGCCCACATTTCCTCTGACCTCTGGCATGACCCAAACAAGGCAGTCCAGCCCAACAGAACTGCGCTCTCACTGGATGTTTTCTTCGTTTTCGGACCATTCTCTCGTAAACCCTAGAGATGGATTGTGCCAGGTGTAAATGAAAATCCCAGTAGATACAGCCAAGTTTCTGAAAACTCAGCTCAGACCAGCCCTTTCTGTGGACACAACAAACATTGCCACGTTCAAAGAGACTCAAATCACCTTTACTTCCCCAATGACTGCAGGCGCGGTTTTTGAATACCGGAGATTTGTCTGAGTCTGACATGGTACTGAATGCCTAACAATGCACTGAGTATGCCGCCAGTGATTGGCTGATTTAGAAATTAAGTGTTAACGAGCAGATTGGACAGGTTGTAGCTCTAGTATATACGTAGGCGGTGAGGTATGAGCCTGACACCTCCTATGGTTTAGTGAGGCAGCTTCTAAGGGGTGAATCTCCTTTCATCTTGCATTAATTGTAGCTGTCATTCTTTGATTAGAACAGCACAAGCTCAGACACCCAGCTCCCGCCAAGGAGAATACATGGAGCAGGGCGGTGCCAGCACGGGTATACCTTGGGGCAAGTGCCAGAGATGGATGGGGGAGATTCACATACGGCTCTAATCAAGGAACTCATTAGGCGTGAGGGGGGGGCGCTTTAATTAAATACCCATGAGGGGCTGTTTGGATGATAAACTAGGAATATTTTAGGGGAACAGGAGACTTGTTTCTTTCTGAATTTTAATGCCCGCCAGTGAGTTCACTGCAAAAGGGGCCCATTGAGGCTCGTCACCCAGGGCCCACTTACTCGTGGAGCCGACCCTGGCTACAGAGAGCAGATTTCTATTACAAGGAAGAGGAACGTTCTGTGCCCTATGACAAATGTAGCTCTGCTACATCTATAAGTGCGCTGAGCCGCGTTGGCAAATGCGTAGGCTCCATTTCAGGACAATCTACTTATTTTCGGATATATGATATTTTATTTCCAGGTAAGCAAAATCTTATGTACGTGCACACAAGGGAGGAGGACGGGCCTTGCGGCAGGAGGAAACTGAAGCAGTAAGATATAAAAACACAGTCAGTCCTTCCTGCCTGGCGGCAACTGTATAACGAAACACGGACGGAGAACAAACTTCTTCCTGGGATACTTAACAGTACCAGGGGTGGCCAAATTCACATGACCTTTTACCCTTACAGCAGGGGTTCCCCAAGCCACATGTTGGGTAACACCCAGCCCGGGGCCACGGGCCAAATAGCTTCACTAAAAAAATGTACCTCTTTATTATATTGGCAGTCAGTGTAGGGCTGCATAACGTTAGTAGTCTGGTGCGCGTGGGCAGAATAGAAGGAATGAGGTAAGTATAGGTTTTTTTTCAAGGGGGGGGCTCTCTGCTGTGGACATTTCCTTAAAGGGCGGGCTCTGCTGTGTGACATTTTCTCTAACGGGGCTCTGCTGTGGAATTTTCTCTAAATGGAGGGGCTCTGCTGTTGTGCCATTTTATTGAACGGGGCTGCTGTGGGGACATTTTATAAAGGGGGGCTAGGCTCTGCTGGGGAAATTATAAGGGGGCTCTGCTGTTGGACATTTCTATAAAAGGGGGATAAAGGGGGCTTGTGTGGACATTTTCCTGAAGGGGGCTCTGATGGGAACATTCATTGAAGGGGGGCTTGCTGTGGAAATTTCTATAAAGGGGGCTCTGCTGTGGATTTGCATGAAAGGGGGGATCTGCATGTGAAATTTCAGTGAAGGGGGGCTCCGCTGTGGACTATATCTATAAAGGGGGCTTGCTGGGACATTTCATGAAGGGGGCTCTGCTGTGACTGTCATGAAGGGGGCTTGCTGGGGACATTATATAAAGGGGCTCTGCTGTGGGGACATTCTATTAAAGGGGGGCTCTCTGCATGGGGACATTTCATTGAAGGGGGCTGGCTCTGCTGTGGAAATTTCATTTGAAGGGGGTCTGATGTGGACAGTTCTATAAAGGGGCTCTGCTGTGGACATTTCTATAAAGGGGGCTCTGCGTGTGGACCATTTATATACAGGGGGCCTGCTGTGGACATTTCAGTGAAGGTGCCTGCTTGTGGGACATTCTATAAAGGGGGCTCGGCTGTGGACCATTTCTATAAAGGGGGCTCTGCTTGTGGGACATTTCTATAAAGGGGCTCTGCTGTGGACATTTCATTGAAGGGGGCTCTGATGTGGACATTTATATAAATGGGGGCTCTGCTGTGGACATTTCTATAAAGGGGGGCTCTGCTGTGGACATTTCATTAGTAGGGGGAGACAGCCAGAGCTACAGTAAACCTATCCAGGAAGTTACTCAGGCAGCCAGCCCTACCTCAGCCTTGCCTACTACCAGGTACTGCACTGTCTATTGTATTGCTGCAGGAAGGTTCCTGCACAGGAATAAAGAACTGTGTGTAACAAACATTGATCTCCCTTAGTGTCTCTGAGCAAGCAACATCACCATCATGAGCCTTCCCGTATCATCATCTTGGGACCGTTATCAGCCAGAAGTGCCCCAAGGGAGCACAGAGCACAACAGTCCTGGAATATAAATCATATATCACAGTCCTGCTGCTACTAACAAAAACAAAAGGTAAGAATACACATCTCTCCAGAGATAATACATATGACTATTTGCATTGAGTACAGAGCACAGCAGTGTGAGGACACACCTACAGTGCACTTTGAGATGTTACAGTCCTGGAATATAAATCCATATATCACAGTCCTGCTGCTACTAGTAATACACGCAATGGTCTAATTGCACAACTCTCCAGGGACGATACCTAGCACTGGCTGTGGTCTGTATGGTAACACGTGCTGACAGGTTCCCTTTAAGGGCTTGTGGCTGTCATTATGGGGGCTGTGGCTAACCAGACAGCATGTCCTATAATGATGGGTGTCGCTATCTGCCGCAGCTATGATTTCCAGGTTCCAGCCGCTCTCCAGCCCTCATAGATTGATCGCTTATACTCACAGCAACACCTTCACATTATATTATAGCTAAGATCTCACTCTGTAATTATGTGCAATGTGCTGCGGGGCTTTCCGGGGTGGAGAGGAAATCCATACTCTGCAGACTGCCCGGGTCACTCCCTCTATGGAGTCTTTTCAGGTCAGAATTTTGGGAAGAACTTACATCTTAATTATTTGTAATAGTTGAGTTGTCTGTAAAGACTAATAAATCATTCATAGAATATACCCTCCACATTTCAAATCAATGTTACAAAACCTATCAGTTAAATAGGTGGTTATCTTCCGTATATAGGGGGCGTATATGTAGTTATTTTCTTGTACAGGGGGAGTTTTGATGAGTAGTTATTTCTTGTACATGGGGCGATTAAGTGTTAATTCTTGTACATAGGGAGGCAAGATTATTTGTAGGTATATTCTTGTACATAGGGCAGAGTTATTATAGTAGTTTAGTTCTATATTCCTGTATAAGCGGCCCGTATTATAGCAGTTATATTCATGTACTAGAGGGCAGTAACATTATCTATAGAGTTATATTCTGTCATAGGTGGTAGTTATTATAGTAGTTAATTCTTGTACATAGGGACAGTATTATAGAGTATATTCTTGTACTCGGGGGCGGCAGTATTTATCGTGGTTAATTCCTGTATATAGGGGGCAGTGTATAGTAGTTATCTTCCTGTTAAATAGGGGCAGATTTTGGCGTATCTAGTAGTTAAATTCTTGTACATGGGGGCATTATTTAGTAGTTATATTCATGTAAAATAAGGGGCAGTATTATAGTAGTTTATATTCTGCCACATAGGGGCCAGTATTATAGTAGTTAATCTTGTACATAGGGCGTAGTTAGATTATATAGTTATATTATTTTACAAGGGGCAGTATTATAGTAGTTATATTCTTGTACATAGGGGGCAGTATTATAGTAGTTATTCTTGTTAAAGAGGGGGCAGATTAAGTAGTGTTATTCTTGTACTAGGGGGTTAGTAGTAGGATTATAGTAGGTTATTCTTGTACTAGGAAGGCAGTAGTATTATAGTAGTCATATTCTTTGGACATAGGGGGCAGCTATTATAGTAGTTATATCCTAGTACATGGGGCAGGTATTATAGTAGTTATATTCTTTACATAGGCGGGCAGATTATAGTAGTTATTATTCTGGGTTGTTTTTTGTTTAAAAACCATGAGGCGGCAGTATTTATAGTAGTTATATTCCTGTACATAGGGGGCAGTATTATAGTAGTTATATTCCTGTACATAGGGGGCAGTATTATAGTAGTAATTTTATTCTTGTACATAGAGGGCCTATAATGGTAGTCAGAGCTAACAATCCATATTTTGCTGCACTCTTTATGATGATTTGGTTCTGGCAGTGAAGGGGTGTCCGGTCATGTAGTTTGTGCAGTTTTCCTCTACCTCTGGATGTTTCTGTACGCACAGGATGGCAGGATTCCCAATTAACAAAGAATCTCCATGCCAGTCAGGTGCAGAAATAAATCCCCTGAGGGAGGCTCTGGTGGCCCAGTGTTATTATACTGAGTAGAAATATTCCATTCTGAGAGTGTGAACAGCTCCCAGGAAATCTCAGGGGCACGCATGTCTTGGGGACTTGAGGGTTAGCTTCTATCGTCAGAGATCTATCTATTCAAGCTAGCTAGCGCGCGAGCGAGCAGAGCGAGATGAGCGAGCGAGCGAGCGAGGAGCTAGGAGCGAGCGCAAGCGGGAGCGAGCGAGCGCAGAGCGAGCGAGCGAGCGAGAGCGAGCGAGCGAGCGAGATTAGCTAGCGAGCGCAGATCATCTAGCGAGCGAGCGAGAGCAGAGCGAGATGAGCGAGGCGGTCGAGGAATACTATCGAGTTCATATCTATCTATCTATCTATCTATATAGTCGATCGATCTAGCCCATTCTGATGCTATTCATATCATCTATTTATTTATCTATCTATCTCATATCTATCTATCTGCCTTATATAGGATAATATCTATTGAGGATTCCTTGGAATTCTGATCTTTGGAAAATGGTGGATTTTGGATGCTTATGGAGAACACTTTTAGTGTAACCCATCCATTAGGCTAAATGATTCAGTCTGGGGGCAGGTAGGTGATGAGGAGGAGGTGCAGGAGGGTGCCCCCATCAGCACAGCACCCCGGGTGCAGCACATATTGACAGCACCAATCACAGACACAATCAGTCACCGCTGCTTTCCCGGTCTCGGGCGTCTTGTGCTGACTCTTATGTTTCATCATCTCTTTGTTCTACAATTTCCCAGCAGCCCTGACAGCACAGGGGCAGGAAATCTGCCAAGTATGTGGAGGAACCACAAGCCCCAGCATTCCCAAGAACATGAAGCTCCATAATCCTAATGCAAAACCTCTACCAACCCACCTTTACCTATAGGACATACTGCTCCTAGTCACCATATGTGGACAGCATATTTTTATGTCTACCCCCTAGTCTCTATACCCCCTAGTCTCTAAAAATGGGGGTGTCTGCAAACTCTGATCCCCCAACCCCTCATGAAAAGTTCTGTGACTTTCTAATAGCAAGAAAGGGGGGGGGGGGGGGGGGGGATTTTTTTGTTGTTGTTGTTATTCTACAACTTAAAGGAAACTCCCATTGAGGAACCAATGCGAAATCTACCAAAAGAAGTAGATTGATGGCTAATTCATGCTTGCGCCTCTTCCTAATCTGTAATTTAATAATCATGGAAACAGAACATTAAAAATTAATGGGCAGATTTGTATTAAAGGAAAACCTACCACTTGTAGTGGCAGGGTTTCCGATGTCGAATACGGGCAACCAGCAAGGGTGAGCTGGTGCCGGAGACTTATTTAGTTAGTTGTTTTAAACCGAGGTATCGCGGTTTTTTTAAAATTTAAGTTTAAAGTATTAGCGGCGCAGCAGGTACGCTGTCGGCGCTTACCGTGCACGGGGCGGATACATAGAAGTGAATGAAGAGCTGAGCCGTGCGGCTCATGTATAACGGGGTAAAGCGCCGAGAGACCCGACACGTATCCGATGCCTGACAGTCGCTTTGAATATGCGTTTACAGGTATGTTATACGACGCCCAGATACCGCGGTTTAAAACACTAACTAAAATAAGCTCCGGCACCAGCTCACCCTGAGCTGGTGCTCGGTATTGCCATCGGAAACCTGCCACTACAAGTGGTAGGTTTCCTTTAAGTTGTTCTATTTTGCGCCTTTTTTTGCGCCTAAAATGTCTCTATTTTACACCATATTTGTCTAATGTCAAAATTTGCTTAGATAGATGCGATCCTTCTCTGCGTTTTTTTTGAGACTTTTTCATATCTTTGCGACTTTTTGTAAAAAGTCTCAATGAGAAAAAGTTCTATAAATCATCTCCAGCCGACGACATTCTGCTGGCAACATCCAATCATTTACCATTTAGGAACATTCTTCAGACTAATAGTTATATTTTGGGAGGATTTTATATAAAAATCAAAAAATGGATATAATTTTATGTTTTAATGATAATATTACTGTTTCAGCTTTGTATATAGAAATGTCCTATCCCTGTTTGTCCTGTACATGGTGCGCCTATATCACATACATTATAAGGAGAACTTGTGGGGCTCAGCCACGTGTCCCTACACTGTATATCACTGACGCTTCACTGTGTGTGTATAGAGGGTGATATAAAAACAGCAGGGGGAGGAGTCAACCTCGGCAAAAGATAGTGATTGGCTGTTGCTATTATATTTTGCTGTTTCCCAATGAGGTCAGAGCCCTTATATGGAGACTGGGGACCTCCCACCTGCGGGATGTGATCAGGCAGGGGAGGGGTTAATGTGAACGACCCCGTATTATGATGGTTTATATTGTTAAGCATCATCATTGTTTTCTATTTAAAAGAATCAGTTTAAAAAATATATATTAAAAAAACATCAAGAACAGCCGTATGGCTGATGCTTATGACAAAATGTTTATGTAAAAAATAAACATGAAGTTATAAAATAACAAAAAAAAAATTTCCCATTAAAGCCTATGGGAGAGTGAAAATCTGCATACAATGTGCAGTTTCCATGCAGAATTCACAGTCAAAACAGATGGGAAAAAAGAGGAAAAAAATTGCATGCAAAAAATCTGCACTAAAATCACAAAAATGCACCTATAAACCCCCCAAAAAAAGAAAGTTGATTTATCAAATGTGTCTGATATTATATTATTTCCGATTTACGCCGATTTTCCCTGAATTGCCCCAGGATTTTGGCGAACGCGATCGGATTGTGGCGCATCGGTGCCGGCATGCACGCGACAGAAATCGTGGGGCGTGGCCGAACGACAACCCAACGGATTCCGAAAAAACGTCGCATTTTTAAAAAAAAGTGTCACTGGACACCCACTTACCTTCACCCAGCAATGGATCGTTGACTTCGTCGGGCCTCAGGGAACTTCAGCACAGCAGCGACACCTGGTGGACGTCGGAGGAACTGCCTTAGTGAATCGCCGGAAGACCCGAATCCACCACAGAGAACGCGCCGCTGGATCGCGAATGGAACGGGTAAGTAAATCTGCCCCAATGTTTTCTGCTGTCCCCCCAGCAGGGTTTATGGCTGTATAACTACCTCCAGTTTCTTCCTATACTCCCTCACCAGCCTCTTTACTGTATCCTAAGGTAATAATTCAAAATATAATGGAGAACTACAAGTCCCAGAGGTTATTCAAAATGCAAAATGCAGATTCTGTCTTGCTGAGATTTCTAGTTCCACCGCAGCTTATAACCAATAGTAAGGATATTGGCTTCTAGTCTTTCCACAGGCTACACAGCTGAGGGATGCCTGTTCTTGCTGGGACTTGTAGTTACACACCAGTTACTGAATGGCAGGAGCTTCTAGAGGAGGGAAGGCTTGCATCATGGTTATACATTTGTAGTCCTGCACAGCTAGAGCTGCTATACATTATAAGGAGACCATGTCTGCCAATACATGATGAATTGTAGGATCAATATGCTGGGAGTTGTAGTTCTACAATAGAATAAAGGTGCTATACATTACTGTTGTCCAAGACTGCCAATACATGATGAATTGCAGGTTGGCTATGCTGGGAGTTGTAGTTCTAGAATAGAAAAAATCGACTATACGTTAATGGTGGCCATGCCCACCTATAAATGATGAACTGTAAGATCATTATGCTGGGAGTTGTAGTTCTACAATGGCTGCTGCATAGAATAAAGCTGAAACACACCCTGATGCGCCGATCTAATACTACTTATGTTAACAGTTATGCTGTGACTTGTAGTCCTACAATAGAATAAAGCAGTTATATGTTAATGGTGGCCATGCCTCCCCATAAGTGAACTGCAAGATGATTATGCTGGTATTTGTAGTCCTACAATGGCTGCCGCATAGAATAAAACTGATACACAAGCTGGTGCTTAGATCTAATGGGACTACTAGAAGAAATGTATTATGTACTGCATAATGGTTATGCTGTGACTTGTAGTCCCCCTATAGTACTCCTCCTAACCTCTGCTTCTGCATTGGTTGTGCACTCAGGGGGTTAACAGTAGCTCAGTATGACCCACACAGAACTGAGGAGTTTTTGTTGGAGGAGACCCCCCCCCCTCCCCTCCTCCTTGAGCTTCAGTCTTCTCAGTGGTCCAGCTCTGGGGCTCCAGGATGCTGAGCACTGTCCTCCCTGAGCTCCTCCAGATGTCTGCTGCTCCCTCTGCCATGCAGGCTGCTGGAGGCTGGACCTGCTCCTCTGAGTCTTGCTCACACAGTGATGACAGCAATTGAGGAGATGCCTTGCACCTACATGCAACTGGCTGATCACATTCTGCTCAGCTCCTCAGCAGCAGCAGCTGCACTCTGTGGAGAGGAATAAGGAGCCTGCAGCAGGACCCCTGCACTGGGCACCCCCTCAGCCCTAGGAAGATGCTAACATGATGCCACTATAAACACCCCCCTGTGCCAACCTCAACCTGTGATGCGCTGCTGCTGCTGGAGATGCTCCTCTATGCCAGTCTGCCTCGCATCTTGGAGACACTGAGGGATGGCATCTGAATTGCCTTGAGTTGGTACAGTGTGGGCTTCTCAGACTTGGCTTCAGTTCAGTTCCTCCCCATGTGGGGGCTCACTTGATCACATTTTCAAGCACTTTTCGTCTGAAATCCCTGTTCTGTACAATAATAACAGGCTCCAGCAGTAGATGAGACTGAGTTGGGGCTGAAATAGGGAAACCAAGACCATCATCATGAAGCCCCCCAGAAGATCTGGACTCTGCTCCTCCAGCCTGGTGGGATGCCTATGGATCTATGTTCTTCTCTGCGCTGCTTGCGCTAATGGGGAGATCACTTGCAGACACTGTCACGCCCGGATTCAGCTGAAGGATTCTGGATTACTAAAGGAAAATATGGGGAAACAACATAGGGTGGTGAGGGAAGTTCTTCAGAACTCTAGTGGAGATGCGAAGGGTGAAAGAGGAGCAGAAGTCCTACAACTCCATGTTGTCAATGGCAATGTGCCAGGAGACCTTAAAACAAAGTCCAACCACCAGGAGTCAACTTTCCACCCCAGTAAGAGAAGTGGATCTGACAGGAAGGACCATAAAGCAGCTCGATTTGGGGATGACACCAAGGAAAACAGAAGGTGGTTGACCAGGGTGAGGAGAGACCAGTCTGGAGTCAATAGACTTGGCAAGGATATCTTACTGCCTTCTGACCCCAGTGATGAGGACCCTCTGACCAGTTTCCCTATGGAGGGACAGAAGATCAGAAGATCTGATAGCAAAGGGTCCAAGGAGGATGGAAGGTTTAACCGGGCAAGGATGGAGGAGATGAGACTTAGTAGCACCAGTTTCCCTTTGACTGGAGACTCTGCTCATAACCAAGCCATGGTTCACTGGACTGGGGGGCACAACAGCAGTGTGAGTAACGCTCCTAAATGTTAACCCTGTTATCATGCTTAATCACAATAGGTTGAAGGGTCATTTGCATATATTTACTGTAGTCGTGTCGGAGAATATTCTTGTTTCAAGTTTTATATTCAGTGATGAGGTGATAATGTAAGCAGTGTAATTACCCAGCTTTATACCTTATCATTCCAGCATCATCATAGTAAGATCAAGGTCCATTTACATCCATTTACTGAAGTTCTGTTCACACCCAGAATATTCTTGTTGCAATTAGTTACATTTTTATTTAGCTCTTACAATAAGCTGGTGTTGTGTGAATACCTTCTGAATACCAACCTTGTCATTCCAGCATCCTCAAGGTCCATTCACATACACGTTTACTGTAGTCGTGTCGCAGAATATTAGAATGTTGCCAGAAGCCAAGTTTTATATTCAGTTGTTACAATAAGCAGGTGTTAGTGTATGCGGTGTGACTATCCCTCCAACATGCTAAGCTTATCATTCCAGCATCCTAACCATAAGATCAATGACCATTTACATGTATATAGTGTAGTCGGCGCAGAATATTATAATGTTGGGAGTGGTAAAGTTTTATGGTCAGATATTATATTAAGCAGGGAGTTGTATAATAATTGTGTGTATAACCAATCCCACAGTCTTCATAACAAGATTAGGTTACATTTGTATACATCTACTGTAGTCGGGTCGCAGAATTCCTTTTACAATGTTGCACGTTGTCAAGTTCTGTCTTCAGCTGTTCTAAGAGGTTAATGGCTCTTTTAGGTGTTATTATAGGGATATTATATATAGCAACACATGCTGCAGTGACTGAACCCATGTATTATAACCACGGAGATGTCATAGTCTACTCTGTGCGACTCTTAGCACCAGCATTTCCAGCTGGAGGTAGTTACTAAATACCCTGGAAGAGTTTTGATTAATTCATGTATAGATATACTATGGGTATCTATACCAGGTATTACTAACACCCTATTATTAAGCCAAGAGACCCCCTTTATGTCTGCTGCACAATACCTGACACAGCTTTCTGTGTTACCATTCACAGCACTGTCTGATTTATGGGGGTCTCCAACCAAGTTCAGGGAGACCCGACAAACATGACATTGTCCTCAGGGGAAAGAGTCTATGGCTGTGTGCATTGATTTAGGGCAGGGGTGGTCACTGCAGGGAATAAGGGGTTAATACAGTCTGCTAGAAAAGCTGCATATTTTATCATACCACCAGGAGAGGATCTTCTATTAAACTCCACATTGCCAGGCTGCAGATAAGCCAGTTTACTTATAATCCCAGGAGAAATTTACTGGAGAGTAATGAGTTAATAAAAACTTTACAGTATATAATATTACAATTCTATAAATAGAAAACAAAATCACCATAAGAATCTTCCTTACTGTGAACTGCTCTGCCCTGCGAGTGTTGCACTTTATTAATTTTTTTGTATTGTGCCATTCCCCAAATCCGCCAGCAGGTGGCGCCATTGCAGTCCCTATTTCTCTGCAGAAAGGGAGAATATAAAAATCTATCTTCCATTGTGTGAGTTATTCTGTGGTGTTTTCATGTGATATGATGTAATTCTTGCTAAATTATCCATTTGATTAATTCCTGTTGTCCCGATGTGGGATTTCATCCAATTTTTTTTTCTCAGGAGACAAAATGTGACAATATTTCATATTTATGTGGCTCTTAGTGTCCTCTATCCTCAGCCTGGGAGATAAGGGGTTAGCTGAGACCCATTTTTTAGTATTTGGTGAGGAGGATGGACAAATAGTTACTCTGTTGTAATTGTCATTTTAAAGTGAAAGTCACATGTGGAGGGATATGGGGATGCAGGTGCAGTTTTGGGTTGGGTTTGTAGGACCGATCACCATCTCTGGGTCTCCCTGTGATGTAAACTGGGTGCAAAGAGAGGTTTTCTCCTAAACCTTGCTGCAGGGATGTCACTAGTCAGTGTCAGATACCAGTCACCAAGTATAAGGATCCCATACAGGTCCTGTACTCTACTGGTGACACCTACTGTATACTTACCTTGTCTCTGTGACTGCATATACCCATAGGCAGAGGTTGGGTTTATTGTGTAGTTCTAGCCAAGTGACGGGTTGAAGGATGGTATGCAAATGAGCCTGAGGGGCTACAGGCTCCATAGGTGTTAATAGAACCTGGAGCCCCTCAGGCTCATTTGCATACAATCTTTCATCCTGGTGGTAGACGTCCTTTCATATAATATTTTATTTACTTTTTGTGGTATTACATCTGAATGGCGTGTTGTGTTACTTGTCTTTGTGCATATTCTTATTTGATTTGTTTTTGTGTATTTGCACTCTTAGTTTTCTCATTTCTTGTGATTTATATTTCTTGTTCCTATCATTTTTATTTCTGCTTTTGCTCATGTGTTTGTATTTATTATCCCTCTAATTATGTTACATTTCTGTTTATCCTTATTTTGGTTTTAAATTGTTGTTTATTTTAAATAATTATAATTTTATAGTATAGAAAAATAAATATGAAATTCATGTCTTTCCTCTTTTCTTGTTGATGCAGTGAAGGCTATTAGTCAGTTATGTCTTCTCCTTAGTGGCCCCTTATCTCTCTTCTCCATTTCTTCCCCCTCTATTACTTTTATCTTCTCTCTTCTTATTCTATTTTCTCTTCTCCCTGCTCTTCTCCTCTCTCTTTTCCTCCTTTTCTTATCATTCATTTCTCCTATCATTCTTTTCACCTCTCCTCTTCGCTTTCATTTTTCTCCTCCCTTCTCTTTCTCATCTCCTCCCCACTTCTCTTCTCTCTCTATTCCTCTTCTCGCCTCTCTTCCTCCACTCTTCTCCCTCTCTTCTATCCTATCTCTCTCCTATCTTTTATCTCACTTTCTTCATCCCTGTCCTCTCTTCTTGACCCTTTCTTCTTACTGTGACATGTATCCTTGCCCACTCAGGGACGCAAGCGATCGATAGGATAGGAAAGAGGAAGAATTAGAGGGAAATAAGGAGATGGAGCGCGAGGGTCACACACCACCAACTGCCAAACAAGGTTAAGAGAGTAGCGAGTTAATGGGTAATATATAAAGCGGGTGAAACGTGGTCTCAGGGAGGGTAATAAGATAGGAGAAAGGGGAAGGCAAGAGACGCGTAGTAAGAAATATGAGAGGAAGAAGAGCGGAGAAATGTACAGCAGACGGAAGAGCGTCTAACGGAAAAGAATAGGAAGTATTAGACACTTACCATAATAGTCATGCGAGGATACCACTGAACATCAATCAATACGTATGTCGAACTTACAATTCATCTATGTATGAGATCATTGTATTCATCCTATCTTATAAATTACAATCTTTACCCATCTTATCAAGTACAATACTTCAATCTTTCCTATCTATCACTTACAATAATGTAAGATTTGTCTCCTCCATATCTTACTTCATGTATTATTATATATTATGTTATTTCTCTTCCCTCTTTTTCTCTCACCATCTCCTTCTTCTCTACTCTCTTCCCACCTCTCGTTCTCTACTGTTTTTTCCTCTCCCATCTACTCTTCTCTCTATCTCTTCTCCTCCTTTCCCCGCTGCTTACTCGCTCATCCTCTTTTCATCTCCCTTATATTCTTATCAGGGCCTGGTAGAAAGCTGGATGACATGTAATTTAGTTACGTACATATGGGAATGTTGACATTGACTCATGCTAATGTGACAATTTGCTTGTCTTCTTTAATTTTGACGCCACCTATCAGACAATTACACCAAAATAAAAACAAAAGAATAAAACCATTCAGTTATTCAATAATTCTGGTATCCAGCACCAATGGATATCCATAAAATGAAGCCAGAAAGGTTACAATTTTGCAGTGTATACTGAGCAGTTCCCCTCTCTTCCCTAAGATGTCTGACTCAAGAATATTTGCTATCGTTTAAAAGTAAACTGCATGTAATGACATTTTTATAATGAAAAGGTCAATACAAATCATGTGCGCAGCAAATCCGGGAGTTCATTGTATTATGTTGAGTGGGATGATCTGCAGGTAGTGTTAACTATCTTAGTATTGCTGTGAGAAGGGGTGACCTATACATATCATTACATCTATGTCTGGGAAAGCTGGGTGACAACATACACTGCTACTGTTATAATATCCTGTATTATACTCCAGAAGCTGCACTCACTATTTGCTGCTGGTGCAGTCACTGTGTACAGAACATGGCCATTACTTTATCCTGTACTCGAATCGCTGAAGGTTACATCCTGTATATCCCCCAAGAGCGTGCACTACATATACGCTGCTGGTGCAGTCATGTGTACATACAGACATTATATCCGTACTTGATCCTGAGTTTACATCCTGTATTATACTCCAGAACTGCACTCACTTTCTGCTGCTGGTGCAGTTTACTGTGTACTACATGACATTACTTATCCTGTAGTGATCCGAGTTACATCCTGTATTATACTCCAGAGCTGCAGTCCTACTTCTGCTGCTGGTGCAGTCACTGTGTACATATGACATTACTTATCCTGTACTGATCCTAGTTACATCCTGTATATACTCCAGAGCTTGCAGTCACTATTTGCTGCTGGTGCAGCACTGGTACATACAGTGACATTACTTATCCTGTACTGATCCTGAGTTACATCCTGTTATTTTCCCCAGAGCTGCACTCACTATTCTGTGCTGGTGCAGTCACTGTGTACATACATGACATTACTTATCCTGTATGATCCTGAGTTACACCTGTATTATATTCAGAGCTGCCCTCACTATTCTGCTGTTGGTGCAGTCACTGTGTACATAATGACATTACTTATCCTGTACTGATCTGCAGTTACATCCAGTATTTACTCCAGACTGCACTCACTATTCTGCGGCTGGTGCAGTCACTGTGTACATACCATGACATTACTTATCCTGTACTGATCCTGAGTTACATCCTGTATTATATTCCAGAGCTGCACTCACTATTTGCTGCTGGTGCAGTCACTGTGTACCATACATGGACATTACTTCCTGCTACTGATCCTGGTTATATCCTGTATTATACTCCAGAGCTGCACTCACTATTCTGCGTGGTGCGTCACTGGTACATACATGACATTACTTATCCGTACTGACCGGGTTATATCCTGTATGATTATCCGAGCTGCAATCACATTCTGCGCTGGTGCAGTCACTTGTAATATGACATACTTATCTGTACTGATCCTGAGTTAATCCTGTATATACCCCAGAGCTGCACTCACTATTCTGCTGCTGGTGCAGTCACTGTGTACATACATGACATTAAGTATCCTGTACTGAGTAGGAGGTGAGATGAGTATGAGGTTGGTGAATGGAGGGGGCGCTGAGTGTAGCAGGAGGGTCCTACAGATGTGTGGGTAGAAAAGTGCAGATTATTTAAAGCAGAGCTGAGTTGAGAAAGATTAAAATGTCAGGGCCCAGAATATCTCAGTGTGGGGAGGCGTGATGACTTATGTGTGCACCAAGGGCGGCATGGGGCCGCTCCAGGGCGATCTAGGATCGATGCGAGCGATCGAGCTAGCTATCTATCTGCAGATCGATCTAGTCTATCGAGCGAGCTTACGAGCGAGCGAGCGGAGCGGCGCAGCGAAGCGAGCGCAGAGCCTAGCGAGCGCAGAGCGAGAGCAGAGCGTAGCGCAGAGGCTAGCGAGCGAGCGAGCGAGAGAGCGAGGAGCGAGCGAGCGCAGAGCAGCGCAGAAGCGAGGCGAGCGAAGAGAGAGCGCAGAGCGAAGCGAGAGAGCGAGCGATCTAGCTAGCGATCGAGTAGGGCGAGAGCAGAGGATCGAGCGAGCGATCGCAGAGCGATAGCGCGGCGAGCGAGAGCTAGGAGCTATGCGAGAGCGATGCGTACAGAGCGATGCGATCGAGCGATGCGAGGAGCTATTCGAGAGGAGCGCAAGATAGCGATGAATAGCTATCTCATAGCGAGCGCCTATTATAGAGCGAGCGAGTCGATCTGATCGAATCGATCGATTACTATCTATCTATCTATCTATCTATCTATCTATCTATATATCTACTATCTAGCTATCACACTGGGCCCTCCTAGAATATCTCCCATCCTCTGTGGTGATATAACATTTCCATTCACAGTCCGGCGAGGATAGTCGGAGTTTTTTCTCCACGTATCGGATAATCTTATAAATGTTCTTCTCCGCGTCTGCGTTCGGTTCCTGCGTCGCTAAGTCTGTAATTATGTTGTGCCGCTGAGTGGTGGACATGTGTTTCTTCTCTTTTTTACTATAGAACACACGATAAGAAAAGGCTATTGCAGTTGTTATTAAGGTGGAAATCGGTTTTTTGTAATTTAGAATCTGCAGAAATTTTCTATCCTGAGCGATTCATGAGCTGTCAGCAGTCACTTCTGCAAATTACCTGCTACAACTACTGAGGAACTACAAGGACACATCCCCCATGTGCCAGGAGGAGCCGTCATGGTCACTTTATAGGGAACCTGTCAGCAGGTGTGACCATACAGACTGCTGCCAGTGCTATGTATTGTCCATGGAGAGATGTGTAATCAGACCTCTGTATATGTTGTTAGTAGCAGCAGGACTGTGATATATGGATTCATATTCCAAGATTGTAGCTTCACCAAGTACATTGAGGGTATGTCCTCACACTGCTGTGCCCTGTGCTCTTTGCAGCCAGTGTTATGTGTCATCCCTAGAGAGATGTGTACTCAGACCATTGCGTATGTTGTTAGTAGCAGCAGGATTGTGATGTTTGATTTTATATACCAGGATTGTAGCTTCTCCAAGTGCACTGCGGACATGTCCTCACCCTGCTGTGCTCTGTGCTTTCTGCTTTATCTGTTGCACAGACTACCCAACCAAACAAAACTGTAACAAGTTTTTGGTTGAAAACCACAGCAATCACTCAACGTGGAATTTAGAGTAGCAGGCCCCCGGCAAACCTGGACAAACTACAATGGTGGAACGTAAACCATTTTTTACAGTCCTGCTGCTACTAAAATTACATTGAACACATTTATTCAGGGATGATTCATAACACTGACTGCAGAGAGCACAGAGCACAGCAGAGTGAGGACATTCCCCCAGTGCAGATGGAGAAGCCACAAGCCTGGAATATAAATTCATATTTCACAGCCCTGCTGCTACTAACAGGCAAAAAAGTTTGAGGACACATCTCTCCAGGGACAATACCTAACACTGGCACAGAGCACAGCAGTGTAAGGACACCCCTGCAGTCTGAGTAGTTACACACCTCCTGACAAATCCCTTTAATAAGAGCCATGGGGTGAATTTCACACATTGTATGGGGATCTATAGTGTCACCTATATATCTGTGTAGCAATAACTGGCTACTATATGTAGTATATTCACATGCAGAGTGTGAATGGGACTGTATATCTACCTGTCTGCATTGTCCCACCACAGCTGTATATGGTGACCACTAGGGGGCTCAGCACACCATCATTAACCCTTGCATGCCCCTGCTGTCAGTGACCGTGCGATGGGCAGAGCACTTGTCTAGATATACGTGCTGCATCAGTGCTGGACCCAACCAGACTGTGTGATGTGATTACCCACAATGCACCGCCCATGACACACCTGACCCTCTTTATGGATGTTGTCAGAGGGATGCGGAGGTGTCAGACGGGGCGTCATTATGTGTGATGCAATGTCTGCGGTGCATCCAGGAGGGAAAGGAGAAAATACACTGATAACATGGAGGGTGTGCATTATACATCTATACAGGGGCCCCTTAAAGGGATAGTCCAGTGGATTTGTATTCCAGGATTGTAGCTTCTTCAGGTGTCCCGGAGTCTGTCCTCACACTGCTGTGCTCTGTGTCATCTGCAGCCGATGTTATGTATTATTCCTGGAGAGATGTGTAATCAGACCTTTGTGCGTGTTGTTAGTAGCAGCAGGACTGTGGTATATGGATTTATATTCCTGGTAGATCTTCCAAGTGCATTGGGTGTGTTCTGGCACTGCTGTGCTCTGTGCCCTCTGCAGAGATTGTAAGGTAAGTGTAAGTGTATGTTGTTAGTAGTCGCAGGACTGTGAGATAAGTATTTATTTTTTTGTATTTTATTTTTAGGAGGATAGTTTCTGACCCCTCCTGCCTATGACACATTCTATAAATGACTTGAGGTCTTCATATAGTGTGTAACTGCAGAGTCATCCACTACAATGTATCTCTGCATCCTCCTCTCTCCAGTGCCAGATCACAGGGGGTTAATGATAAAGGCAATGACACATCGGGGCCTCGTGTTACCACTAAAAACGTGTAATATTATTTCTGAGAAGATATTGATTTTAATATTCCGGACTTACACAGAGGCAGGTCCTCCAGAGCCTCATATATTGTGTCATCTGCTAACAGGAGAACTTTACCCACTGGTGACATTATTTTTATTGTTCTATGGTATCAGCAATTGACACTGTATTATATTCCTGTACATAGGGGGCAGTATTATAGTAGTTATATTCTTGTACATAGGGCAGTATTATAGTAGTTATATTCTTGTACATAGGGGGCAGTATTATAGTAGTTATATTCCTGTACATAGGGGGCAGTATTATAGTATTTATAGTCTTGCACATAGGGGGCAGTATTATATTAGTTATATTCCTGTACATAGGGGGCAGTGTTATAGTAGTTATATAAATCATAATACAGCAACAATAGGTCATTCTGAGCCCCATGTAGTGAGTCTTGGAACAAAGGTAAGTCAATGAAGAGCAGGGGGCAACAGATCAGAGTTATGCATTAGGAAGGGGGGGTCATAACACAAACAACAACCCAAATTCGTGCGTGTTGGTTCCAGTGGTTGCAAGAACATCTGGAAGAATAAAGAGGAACCATTCAGCCAAAACACCATGCACAGTGCCGGCCTCTGTTAGCTGTGCTTTATAGACTGGGATGTGGTCAGCAGAGTCATCTCAGTTTCATACAATGCGGTTAGTTGCACAAGGGTCGTTCTTAGACTGCTTTGCTCTCTCTGTTTGGGAAGTTCTGTAGTATTCAACCAGAAGCCTGCTACCGCTTTCACTCACAGCAAGGAGATGGAGAAATAGCTCAATGCAGAAACGAAGAGCACAGCAGGGTGAGGATATGCCTCTAGTGCACTTGGAGAGTGGAATATTAATCCATATATCACAGTCCGCTGTTAATACCAACATGCACAAAGTCTGATCACACACCTTTACAGGGACAATACATAACATTGACTGCAGAAAGCAAGAGCAAGTGTGAGGACAGATACAGTACCCTGGGAGAAGCTACAATTTGGAACATTAAATCCATATTTCACAGCTGCTGCTACTAACAACCTACACAATTGCTGCAGAAGTTTGTTTGCTGACCTTTCAATGCTCGCCCTCTTACATGACATTATTGTGATAGTGATATGGGATGAGTGACCCTTCGGATTCGGCTGAAAGTTTGGTTTGATGTGGGATCGAGTACCTATTACAGACACAGCAATGATTTTGGGTGTAACTGAAGGGATAATCCAAAGGTTGCACCCGCTGACTCCTTAAATTTGATGGTAATATCCACTAAGTGCAAAGTATGTTATACCCTCTGTGCATAAAGCAACTGGCGGTTCATACATGATCCCGTGTGTGTAGTGGGATCTGCCTCATTACTGTGTGGTATGTGGGTGATGGGTGTCAGAGGTGCGGAGGAGATGTACAGCTCCAGGGAACCTCCGGAATCTCTGTCACCATGAACTGGGATGATATGAGCTCCAACACATAGTGACGAAGTGTGAACTAGAAAACACGGAGCGGACATGGACATCATCACATCTGCAAGAATGTGGATCCATAATGTGCCAGAGGCAACGGGAGAAATAAACAATCCATTACATATAAGATATCAGAGCGCAGGCGGAGGACGAGGCAAACTGTACTGCCTTATTACAAAGTGCCGCCAACACTGCAAATACAGCACAAATGGTACACCATCAAACATCTTCTACAAAGGGGGAAGCGATTATAGTAGCTATTCTGTTATAGGGGCGGCCAGTATATAGTAGTTATATTCTTGTACAAGGGGGCTTATTATGAGTAGTGTACATAGGGGCAGTATTATAGTAGTTATATTCTTGTACATAGGGGCAGTATTATAGTAGTTATATTCTTGTACATAGGGAACAGTATTATAGTAGTTATATTCTTGTAGATATGAGACAGTATTTTATGCACAATGCTTAGTATATGTGCAGAGTCTTGCATGTATTCAGCAGAGTTTGTGTCTTCATCTAGTTGATGTATAAGCAGATCGGAGGCGACGCTGGTGATTATAGTAGTTATATTCTTGTACATAGGGGCAGTATATAGTAGTATCTTCTTGTACATAGGGGGTAGTATTAGAGAATAGTAGTTATATTCTTGTACATAGGGGGCAGTATTATAGTAGTTATATCTTGTACATAGGAGGCAGTATTATAGTAGTTATATTCTTGTACATAGGGGGCAGTATTATAGTAGTTATGTCCTGTACATAGGCCGTATTATAGTAGTTATATTCTGTACATAGGGGGAGTATTATAGTAGTAATATTCTTGTACATGGGGCAGTATTATAGTAGTTATATTCCTGTACATAGGGGGCAGTATTATAGTAGTTATCTTGTAATAGGGGCAGTATATAGTAGTTATATCTTGTACATAGGGAAGTATTATAGTAGTTATATTTGTCTTCATCTAGTTGATGTATAAGCAGATCGGAGGCGACGCTGGTGATTTCCATGATGATGGTCTCGGCTGGTGCTTTCAATTTAGAATGTGAATGCTCGGCTGGAGGTTGGCGATGCTTTTTTTAATGGCCTAACACTTGGTTTACTCATAAACACAGTTGTATTTGCGCTCGGGGGGCACAGGTCACTTCACACGTTTATATTAAGAGATTTATGAACTCGCAAAATGTCACCGGCGCGGTTCTAAGCGGAGGACTCTGGTGTCATCAATAAGGAACAGCTACAAATGGTAATTGTGAGCGAGCGCTGTGACTAATTAGACTATAATACCGCCATCTCAGGAGGCTGCGCTCGGTCCACGCCACTTAAGAAGGCGGCGAGTTTTATGGAAATATAGCATAAAGTAGTAAAGAGTATAAGTAGGCAGAATATTCTACAGCAGACATTGGTTTTGAGCCTTGAATTTTGGTCCATCCCCCTATGACCCCCACACTCATGCAGGAGCGTCTGGATCGGTGTTTAGATCAGTCACTTCAAAAAGTTTGTCTTACCCCCCAACATAGGCTCCTCACAATCCTGTCTTTGATGCAGATTGATGCAAAGAAGAAAGCTAAATGATCAATCGCAACCAGTCTGTGTCGGATTATGGTCCCTTGGGCCCCCACCCTTCACCATAGACGCTCCCAGCCTCCATATTAGGTTGTGTTTTGCTGTATCTATAGGTTCTGGTATGGGTTAGAACCTGGGCCCACCAGATAATCCTCTGATTCTTTGGTGGGACAGTTGCAATGTGCTCCACCTGGGATGAAGAGTGGATTGGGGCAATTAGGTGGGTAGGAACGGAGGGACTGGCTTGGTAGTGGCCTTGCGGTCAGTGTCACAGTGGCTTGGTTATGAACTAGACCACATCCACCCCTGCAATGGCAGAGGCTGGAGTATGATAGATATATAGGTGATCAATCCCTGGCATGTGGCAGCAGGGAGGTGCTTAGTGTCAGCATCCAGAGAAGCAACCTGGAGACACTGGAGTAACATGGTAAAAACTAACAGTTCCTTTAATGGCAAAGTCTGAACAACAGGTAAGTACAGGCTGAAAACGGTTTTCCTGTGGCTATCAGATCTCTGTCTGTGGGCTGGCTTGTGTGTAGGCGATATTCCTTACTTGTAGGAACGTTTTAGTAGCACAGCGCGGGACCTATTGGTTTAGATTGTTTACTTTGGAGTCCATTTGGCTCTGCTGCAGCAGCAGCTCAGGAATCTGTGTGCTGGAGAGATGTGTCTCCCTAATGGAGACTGTGGGGCACATTTACTTACCAGGTCGCTGTCGCGATCCCCGATGTGCATTGTCCAACGAGGATGAACTCTGCCGCGATTCACTAAGATTGTGCGCCTGATATCCTGCATGTGTCGCTTCCCTGCTCAGGTCCACCGGAGTTCACCTTCTTCTTCCCATTGTATGTAAGTGCATGTCTTGCGATACATTTTGAATTTTAAATCCCACAATTAGTCTGAATCAGTTGGGTTGTCCGACGGCCACATCCCCCGATTTGTGTCGCATGAAAGTCGGCGCGATAGCGGCAAAATCCGATTGTGTGCAACAAAAACCCCTGTTTAAAGCTGCGCAAACCGGAAATAGTCTGGAAACCCGACGGAAATGCTGTCCGCGGACCCTTAGTAAATGTGCCCCTGTATGTAAAGACCAGGAGATGCAGATCAGGACTAATTTAAAGGACATCTATCACTAGGTTACTGGTGATAGAGCGTCCTTATTAGATTGCTTGTTCCGTCTTGGAGATGGGGGACGGCTTTTAACAGGTTTTATTGCATCTTTAATACCGTAATATTAACCTTGTAAAAGTGCCGGAGGCTCTCAGGCAGACGGCACCTGAGCTACTCTCAGCTTCTGCTCCTTGAACTGGGGAGACTCCTCCTGCTCCTTGGACTGGGGATTTCTTGGGTTAATAAGATTATATGATTATTGGGGTCCCCCCCCCACTTTGTAAGATAAAGCCCTCCATAGCCTCCCAATTCGATTTCCACTTTATGGACCATTACTATTTTGGACCTTAGGCCTCTGGTTCTATGTTGGTGAAGTCTAGTTCCGGTCCAGATAACCAGATGCCTTTCCTACCTTTCCTATAATGATGCATAATCCATAAATACAGCAACAATAGGTCATTCTGAGCCCCATGTAGTGAGTCTTGGAACAAAGGTAAGTCAATTGAAGAGCAGGGGGCAACAGACTCAGAGTTATGCATTAGGAAGGGGGGGTCATAACACAAACCAATAACCCAAATTCCTGTGCGTGTTGGTTCCAGTGGTGCAAGAACATCTGGAAGAATAAAGAGGAACCATTCAGCCAAAACACCATGCACAGTGCCGGCCTCTTGTTAGCTGTGCTTTATAGACTGGGATGTGGTCAGCAGAGTCATCTCAGTATCATTACAATGCGGTTTAGTTGCACAAGAGGTGTTCTTAGACTGCTTTGCTCTCTCTGCTTTGGGAAGTTCTGTAGTATTCAACCAGAAGCCTGCTACAGCTTTGACTCACTGCAAGATGGAGAAATAGCTCAATGCAGAAACGAAGAGCACAGCAGTGTGAGGATATGCCTCTAGTGCACTTGGAGAAATGGAATATTAATCCATATATCACAGTCCTGCTGTTAATACCAACATGCACAAAAGTCTGATTACACATCTTTACAGGGACAATACATAACATTGACTGCAGAAAGCACAGAGCAGTGTGAGGACAGACACCAGGACAGCTGGAGAAGCTACAATCCTGGAACATAAATCCATATTTCACAGTCCTGCTGCTACTAACAACTTAGACAATTGCTGCAGAAGTTTTGTTTGCTGACCTTTCAATGCTGCGCCCTCTTACATGAGATCCTATTGTGAATAGAGATTTAGGGATGAGTGGACCCTTCCGGATTCGGCTGAAAGTTTGGTTTAGATGTGGGATCGGGTACCTAATTACAGACACCAGCAATGATTTTGGGTGTTACTGGCAGGGATGAGCCCAAAGGCTGCACCCGCTTGACTCCTTAAATTTGATGGTAATATCCAACTAACTGTGCAAGTATGTTATACCCTTCTGTGCATAAAGCACAATGTGGCGGTCATACATGATCCCGTGTGTAGTGGGATCTGCCCTCATTACTGTGTGGTATGTGGGTGATGGGTGTCAGAGGTGCGGAGGAGAATGTACAGCTCCAGGGGAACCTCCGGAATCTCTGTCACCATGAACTGTGGGAATGATAATGAGCTCCAACACATAGTGACGAAGTGTGAACTAGAAACACGCAGCGGACAATGGACATCATCACATCTGCAAGAATGTGGATCCATAATGTGCCAGAGGCAAGCGGGGAAATAACAATCCATTACATATATAGATATCAGAGCGCAGGCGGAGGACGAGGCAAACTGTACTGCCATTATACAAAGTGCCGCCAACCACTGCAAATACAGCACAAATGTCTTGTACATACGGGAGGCAGTATTTATAGTAGTAATATCTTGTACATGGGGCTGTATTATCGCTAGTATATCTTGACAAGGGGGCAGTATTATAGTACGTTATTTCTTGTACATAGCGGGCCCAGTATATAGTAGTTATATTCTTGTATGGATAATAGAGTGATTGTACGGGAGTATAGAGTTTAACGATAGGGAGTAGTAGTAGTTATTCTTGTACATAGGAGGCAGTATTATAGTAGTTATATTCTTCATAGGGGGCAGTATTATAGTAGTCTATGTTCCTGTCAAGGCCCGATTATAGTAGTTATATTTCTGTACCATAGGGGGAGTATTATAGTAGTAACTATTCTTGTACTGGGGGCGTATTATAGTAGATTATATTCCTGTACATAGGGCAGTATTATAGTAGTCATTATCTTGTAATAGGGCAGTATAGTATAGTAGTTATATCTTGTACATAGGGACGTATTATAGTAGTATATCTTGTAGATATGAGACGTATTTTATGCACACTGCTTAGTATATGTGCAGAGTCTTGATGTATTCGCCAGAGTTTACTTATCATAGTTGATGTGTAAGACAGATGCGGAGCGACGTGGTGATTTCCATGATGATGGTCTCGGCTGGATGCTTTCAATTAGAATTGTGAATGCTCGGTGGAGGTGGCGATGCTTTGTTATTAATGCCTAACACTTGGTTGTACTCATAAAACACAGTTGTATTTGCCGCTCGGGGGCACAAGGTCACTTCACACGTTTATATTAAGAGTTTATGAACTCGCAAAATGTCACCGCGCGGTTAAGCGGAGGAATCTGGGGCATCACATAAAGGAAACAGTACCAAATGGTAATTGTGAGAGCTGGCTGTGACCATAATGAGACTATAATACGCCATCTAGAGGGGGTGCGTCGGTCCACGACAACTTGAAGAAAGGCGGCGGTTTTATGGAAATATAACATTAAAGGAGTAAAGAGTATAATAGGCAGAATATTCTACAGCAGACATTGTTTTGAGCCTGAATTTGGTCCATCCCTATGACCCACACCTCATGCAGGAGCGTCTGGACGTGTTTAGATCGTCCTTCAAAAAGTTTGTCTTACCCCCCAAAAATAGGCTCCTCACAATCCTGTCTTTGATGCAAATTGATGCAAAGAAGAAAACTAAATGATCAATCTCAACCAGTCTGTGTCGGACTATGGTCCCTTGGGCCCCCACCCTTCACCATAGACGCTCCCAGCCTCCATATTAGGTTGTGTTTTGCTGGATTCTATAGGTTCTGGTATGGGTTAGAACCTGGGCACACAGATATCCTCTGATTCTTTGGTGGGACAGTGCAATGTGTCCACCTGGAATGAAGAGTGGATTGGGGCAATTAGGTTGGTAGGACCAGAGGGTCTGGCTTGGTAGTGGCCTTGCGGTCAGTGTCCGTGGCTGGTTATGAACTAGACCACATCCACCCCTGTCTCGGCCAGAGGGTAGAAGCAATGGCAGAGGTGGAGTATGATAGTATATAGGTGATCACACTCCCCTGGCAGTTGGCCAAGCAGGGAGGGCGCTTAGTGTCAGCACTGTACATAGGGGGCAGTATTATAGTAGTTATATTCTTGTACATAGGGAGCAGTATTATAGTAGTTATATTCTTGTACATAGGGGCAGTATTATAGCAGTTATATTCTTGTACATAGGGGGCAGTATTATAGTAGTTATATTCTTGTACATCGGGGGAAGTATTATAGTAGTTATATTCTTCATTATGTGTATATTGTGTTGTTTTAGTGTTCTGATCCTCTTCTTAGGTGCAGGTTCCTTTATCGTTACTAATGAGTTTCTGTAGATATGTTTTTGTTTTACCAGTCACCTCCGTGTATTGTCGGCCTCCCTCCTGGTTGGGATCACACATTCTGCAG
>CM033651.1:14637906-14691256 GCA_019512145.1 Engystomops pustulosus
GGGGCAGATTTACTTACCCGGTCCATTCGCGATCCAGCGGCGCGTTCTCTGCGCTGGATTCGGGTCCGGACGGGATTTATTAAGGTAGTTCCTCCGTCGTCCACCAGGTGGCGCTGCTGCGCTGAAGTTCCCCGGAACGCACTGGAATACACTGAGCTGGGCTGAGTGAAGGTAAGTGCAAGCTCCGCGACACATTTTTTTTTTAAATGCGGCGGTTTTTCCGAATCCGTCGGGTTTTCGTTCGGCCACGCCCCCCGATTTCCGTCGCGTTCATGCCAGCGCCGATGCGCCACAATCCGATTGTGTGCGCCAAAATCCCGGGGCAATTCTGGGGAAATCGGCGCAAATCGCAAATATTCGGGTAACACGTCGGAAAACGTGAATCGGGCCCTTAGTAAATGACCCCCACTGTATAAAGAACTAGTGTGGGAAAATGTAAATGGAGCGTAGTAATTATTTCATGGAGTGGATGTTATAAATGAGGAACCTAGACTTATTATTCATTAGAAAGTCATTGCTGATCCAGCTGATTTTCTTAATTGATATCTATCTGCGCCATCAGGCAACTTTGAGAAAGTGATCTTGTGGTTGGAGCGAAAAATAATCTGTTATGTTGGATTTTTTTCCAGTAAAGAGCAATTGTCAGTCATCATTGAATGGTCGAAGAGCTTGTAATATGTCCTTCACCTTGAATCCTCATAAATTTCCCTGGGCACCTTCGGTCGACATTAACATAAGTTAAAATTAAAAGTCAGATGTGAATAACTTTCAAGGAGACATGGACAAGGTATGTAAATTTAGAGCCAGGGCACCAATCTTTTCCCTAGATAATTCCTGCGCCACCTTTCACCATGGATACTGAAGGGTATCGGGAACAGGGTGCCAAAAACATCCTGCTAACTTCTACATCATATCTTACCAATTTTGGTAAAAATTTGTTAAATTTACACTGTCCCCTTTCGCTATGGATAAAAGGAAATGTACCATCAAACTCCATCATGATAAACCCGGGACACTTACTCAGCTACCGTGACTGCAGTAATCTTCTTACATTTGTTATCCATGGCCTACTTCCTTCTAAAATCAACTTTTAAATTTATGCTAATGAGAAGTGCTCGGGGGAATGGGGCCTTGTCAGAGCCACTCCGTGCTGCAGCTTCACAGGCTGTTACACTGTCTTAGCATGTCTCAGCCACATTGGGAGGCGAAAGTTCTCCTGCACAGTGTAACAACTTATGAATCTTCAGCACGGAGGGGCTTAGTAACACTTCCAGAGCCCTTCAGGATCATCAGCATAATTTTTAAAGATGATTTTAAAGGCAGGAGGCCAAGGAGTAAGTGTCCCCAGTTTATCAGAATAGATTTCATTTAATATTTTTTGTGACACCACAATCAGGACCGTGGGATTATATAACAGATGGTCTCACTTACGGCCGCCGTCGAGTTCAGGGCTCCGGATTTAGAGGCCCTGGCTGATTATTTAAAATGTATTAACGCCAATAAAATATTTAGGCTTTAAACAACAAATTTAAGCAGGAAAATTGCATTTTATTTATTAATGGCGTTTGCAGGGGGAGTTGTCGGATTGGTGTTAAGGCGCGTGATGGCGGTGATACGGCTTGATATAGTAATTACTAAGATATTCTGCTGAATTATTAACGCTGCGCAGCGGCATCAAAATTGCTTTCTTTTTACTTTTGAACTTATGAATCTTTTACGCGAGATGTGAGATGGTGTTTTCTTTTATCTAATCGGGTCAGGAGAGGCTGCTCTCTGCACGTGATCACGCTCTGTAAGGGATGTAATCACGCTCTGTAATCCCAACAACATCATGTATTGGGTCAGAGGGGGCTTCATTGGACTCCATCTTGCATCAACCCTTTGAAAGTGACCATAGTAGGTCCTACATCATATTCTGTTGTATGGGTTAGGCCTTGGGGTAGGGGCAATAAATCTCCACTAATAACCAATAATGGTCTACTAGTGGCATCATCAAGGTTGTGCTCACTAGAGTAATGGATATTCTAGAGTAGGGGATATTCTGGTGGTTCTGACCATGATCAATGACAGACTTGGGTCTGTTACGCATTTTGTCAGCCCTTAGGAAATAGACCATAGTATCTCCCAAGTTTTATTACCTTGTGCTGGTTCGAAAGGGTCTGTTTTGTGCCATAGCTTGGACTAGAGACCCCTAAAATACATTGATGTCCAAGATCTGGAGTAGTGACATCTATCAGGATTGGGCTGGTGCTGCTCAACAGACACATGGATCTTCTAGTGGGCCATATGAGCAGATTTCTCTACTGCAATAGTGGCACATACTCAGGTCATACTGACCCACAAAAATACATTGGGATCTTCTAGTGAACCCTATGAGTAGATTTCTTCTTTTCTGGACTGGCGGCAATTACCAGGGTCAGATTGACCCAATGGTCCTTCTGGTGGACCATTTGAGCAGATTTTTTCTCTACTGGAATAGTGGCACATACCAGGGTTGGACTGGCCCGCCAGAGTACACAAGGGTCTTCTGGTGGGCCATATGAGATGATTTCTTCTCCAATAGAATAGTGGAATCTATCAAGGTTGGAATGGCACACCGGAGTACCCAAGGATCTTCTGGCCAGCCATATGGGTAGATTTCTCTATTTCTCTAGTGAAAAAGAAACATCTACCATTGTCGGAATGTCACAGGATCTTCTGTTAGTCCAATCTGATCCTGATATGACACTTTCCCCACTAGAGAAAATCATTAATGGTTATGAATCTAGCTATTGGGGTCCCTTAGCTTATCTTCAATTCTATTAGTCTTAAATAGTCTCCAACCCATCCCCAAAGAAGTGATTATGGTCTGTCCACCCTTAATCAGCCCCTAGAACACAATAGCTCCCAAATTCTATAACCTGCTGCTGTTTCTGTAGGGCCTATTATTGTGTTACAGCTTGGACTAGGGACCCCAAAACTCTCCTTGACATAAGTGAGTGGCACCAATCAGGGCAGAGTGGCCCACCATACGATCCCATATGGTTATACCCTTCTGTTTCCTAATTCGAGGTTTGCTAGTTGGGACTTTATTTATGGTCCTTCTTGTCCCTAAACCTAAATTATGCTGATTAAATACGTTACAAAACTATTTATACATTAATAGAAAAGGGATTTGGTGTCCAAATATAATCAAAACTGATAAAAAAGTGGTACATCCCTTTAAATGTTCAAAATGTATTGGTTCATCTTATAGGATTTGTACCTACAGCTGCGTCACTCATGACTTTAGTTTCAGTTTGTTTAAAAAAAAACAGTACAATCCAATCCAATGTTATCATCAAATATAATATTAGGCTGCTATTCACATCACAACCACTAGTGGCCGCAAACGGACATCTATAGGAAATCACTTTGTGATAATGTTGCAAAACAAAAGCACTGAAATACTTCTTTGAGCTAATGCAGAGCGCATGCGGAGTGCCCTCCACTTGAAATCCTGCTATAGGTTGAAGCATTTCTATGGACATTGATTTGGATGAGATTGGGACCAATCGGGTTAACTAGTGTATGTATTGTTGGACCCTGCAAAACGGCCATCTATTCCCCATGAATGGAGCAACCTATGACTATAATACGATGTGGCGGTATTATTAACCTTCATCTCCTGCCTCACAGAAAGGTTAAATATCACCGTATACCGCTAATATAATCTAAGGAGTCATTGAATGTTGGTTCAGCGGGGCACGCCGATGATAAACAGAGCCATCCCGGCGCTCCGATGCTGCAGATAACCACAGATGATTAACACACTCTTGTCTTCCTGTCTAATTATATAGCAGATTAAAGCATTCATTATAGCTGATTAATGCCGTCATTGAGAGCACTGACAAATCTATTTATACCGCGCTAGTACTCGGCTGGAAATTGACCTCCGCTATCCAGGGGCTGGAGCGATACAGTGGCTTACATTGACTGGGAGTTTACCAAATCACCAGTGGATACGATCTGACTCTGTAGAGTTTCAATGTATGATGCAACTTTTTAGAGCAACTTTTTTTTTTTTATCAGGGCAAGGGGTTGGCGGTATAAGATGATAAAATATTTGGTGAATGGGGATGCAATAAACTGTTTTAGGATGGGGCTTTAACTTCTCACTTTATTCAGTTATATCCATGACCTGTGTACTTCATGCCCTGCAACACTCAATCAAGGGTCTTGCAGCAACAGGAAGTGACCTGTAAGTAGCAACCTCATTGGCTGATTAGGAGTCATTTCCTCCTGGAAGGTGGGGTTAGAAGAGGAAGTTTTAAATTGAAAGCTGACTCATATATATATATATATATATATATATAGAGAGAGAGAGAGAGAGAGAGAGATGCTATTTATGGGGTAATCTTTATCTGGACGGATTTAAACATTTCTGGGTCCAAATCAATTATATATCCAAAGGCCACCAACAGCTCCACTCCAAATGGTAGAGAAACAACTGTATCGCACCCTGGCACCCTGGCACAATCATCTTAATTCGGCCACTGTTTGGAGCTCCCCTAATCTTTGGAACTCTATTGCCAGAACCCTCTGAAGGGATTGTGGCTGATACCACACCAAGGGATTCTGTGCCGGAGCTGTGATAGACACCTATCTTTCACAATTGATTCCCTTGGCTGAGCTGAGTTTGTGTTTCGTTGAAAGTTTGGTGGTTTCATTTTGCGTCTTAGCTGGGGTTTTCAGATGTGGATTGACTGATGGATGACTGAGTCAGTTAGCTGACAGAACACCTTAAATATCTTATCCTCGGTTCACTCAGTGCTGGTTAAACTTTCTCCTGTAATTTGTAGTACATCTATCTGTTTTCTGATTTGATGCCACTGAAACCCATTTCTGAGCTTGTAACCCCAGCCTATAATGGAACCATGAACCTGTACCTGAGCCTGATCCGGAACCCTGAACCCCAGCCTCATCCAGAACCATGGATCACATTCTCATCTGAAACCCTAAACTCTTTGCCTGATCCTGTTTTCCCAATTCTTTTGTGTTTGCCTATTTATCTGTCTGTCTCTCTGTTAATTTTTCTTCTTTTCTTCTGATCATATGTTCAGAGCAGGGATTGTCTTCAGGTTGTTCCTTACTGTTACGCGAGGCAATTAGGTAAGGAATTGGGATTATGGATGATCTCAGGGCCTATGTTCCCATTTTGCATGGGTTGCAGCATTGTCGCCACCTCCACAACTTTCCTGTTACTCCCCATTATTGATCTAATGCTGCTCTTTTTGTAAAAGATTTTAGAGCAGCATTTTGTCCTTCAGAGCAGAAATCTTTACACTGTCAAAAAAAACGTCCTACTGTACTTGATGCTGATGGTATCCATAATTCTGGACAGTTTGAATACTTGAGTTATAGCAAGTTTTAGATTAAGGAATACCCCTTTAAGAGGAAACCAATCAGGCTTTTGGAATGGTCATTGGAAACAGCTATGACAGGCTGAGGTCATGTAGGTGAATGTCGGATGCAGTCTGTAATTCCAAAATTCTACTGTACTGACTACTGCTTGTGCATAAAGCACGGCCTAGATTCATTCCTACCCTGACCTCAGCCTGTCTATGGCTGTCCAAGACTATTTCCAAATTTTCCTGCCCTTACTTTTTTTTGGCTTGGCTTAAACAGTGCGTGACCTTCCCTACCTGAACTCGCCTGTCTATGGCTGTCCCCGAAGACTATTTCAATATCTTCCTGCCCGACCATTGGCTTGTGTCAAACACTGGCCTGACATCACCTACCTGACCTCAGCCTGTCTATGGCTTTGTGATGACTATTCCAAATTTTTTCCTGTTCTGACCATTGCTTAATGCATAAGTACATTGGAACAGCCATTAGACAAGGCTGAGGGTAAGGTAGGGGAATGTCATGCCAGTGTTAAGCACAAGCCAATGGTCAGGGCAGGAAGAATATTGGAATAGTCTTGGGACGCCATGAACAGGCTGAGGTCGGTAGGGGTGATAGTCATGGCAGTATTCGACACAAGTCATGTCAGGGCAGGAAGATATGGAATAGTCCATTGGAAGCAAGCCATAGGACAGCTGAGGTCAGGTAGGGTCGAGCCAGGAAATGTTTAAGCAACGCCAAGGTCAGGGCAGGAACATATTTGAATTTTTTCGGCATAATCATAGGACAGACTGAGGCAAGGGCAGGTAGATCGGCAGTAGGTTTGTAAGATAACAAGCCAATGGTGAGAACAGACAGATTGTTCAGAGTCAGGTCAGCATGGGTCAGAAACAAAGACAAGAAAAGCCGGGGTCAGGAACACAACAGATCATCCTCAAGTAAACTACCTACAAATATGAAAATGCTCAGGCACTGCTAAAACGTTGGAGAGGTGGATGTTATCAGTAATTGTCACATGATGTGTCAGAGACGAGTCAAAGATGAGTGAGATACATAAGCGTGACAAAGCCAGTGAATCAAAATGTCAGAAGAACTGGATCAATGCTATTAATGCTCAGGCAACCTTCACAAGGACTGGAAGGTGCTCTTACCCCCTGGGTGTTTGGGTGGGTGGGATGAATGGTGACCAGAATCATTATGAGACAATTGATGACAAGGCTAGGCTCTGGAAGCATAGATCCACCGTATATAAAACCAGTGGCTATTGCATAGAATGCTCAGTGACCCTACCATTTCGAAAAGTGGCTTTTATTTCCAGGGGGCGTGTAGTGGACACTTTATGGTTTCCTAGCAAAGTACTCACATACGCTAGGACCATTAAAGTGTGGCTATTGGTTGGAAGAAAGGACCAGAAAAGGTGTATCACAAAATGTGACCCCTCACCAGACACTGAGGATGATTAGTTGTAATTTTTTGGAAAACTGGAAGTACGTCATCAACGTCAACGCCGTGCCCCCAGCAGGGAAGAGGTATTGCACATTGTCCATCTATAGCTAAGTTCTATGGGGAATAAAGGTCCGGCAGGCGAGGGGCACATCCTTGTAAACTCTAGTACTCTTGCCAAGAGCAAGGGAGATAACAGATTCCTCCATTACTCTTAAGGGTTATGAAAAAAATAACCTAAAATTCCAAATATCCAACATTCCAAAATTCCAATATTGAGAGCTCATCAATAAAGTATGGAGTCGCAGAGTAACTAAGTTATTACATTCTTAATCAATCTTCTGATTTATTTTTCAGTCTTCATAACCTTTCATACATGCAGCTATGTAAAACTCTTCTTGATGGGCTCAGTATATGAGCGAACCTGGGAGGTCTGATGGTGGACGCCCCCTCGATCAATGAGAGATACATTTAGTGCATGCTCAATCCTATAGGGGACCTATAACAGTCTTGGTACAATCTTATGGCTTTCATCCTGCTTATGACCTGACGGACGACCAGCTGAACCCAAGGGCACGATAATCGAATATTGATAGCTGGGCAAGAGAAAGGTCAAAGTTTTAATAGGACACCAAGGGATTGCAAACACATTACCTCTGGGAGTAGTGCTACCCCATAACACGGATAAATAGATTACACGGGAACGGAGGGAGGTTGAGTGTTGATCACCAGACTTCAAGGGAGCCCATTTCTACATTCTAAGACCTTTTAAGAAGATTGTGCCCTCCACTCCAGGGAACAAAGAACTTGTCTAATTTAATTAAGTGGAAGTAAAATTATCCCTAAGATGAAATAGACCTTCTGTGATCATTGGAATGGGATTGTAACATGCAACTTTCCTACAGCACCCCCAAAGGGGAAGTGAAGAATTACACAATTTCCTATTCTTATATACAGATTTCAGTACGGCAGTCCCCGGTGTTCATACAAGATAGGGTCATGAGTTTTGTTCTTAATGTGAATTGTATATGAAGTTTCGAAACTGTAATTTTATAATGGAAGTTCTAGACAATTTTTTTCTTTTGCCCCAGTGACAATTGGAGTTTCATCAAATTTTTGGTGTATTTGGACACAAGAATTATCATATCAGCTCATTACAGACTCCTTACACTGCTTATCATTGCAGTCTGGGACTATAGTAAGCATACAGGAGCTTCACCGAGGTCCAGTGGCAGAGGGGTCCGTCTGTAACTATGGGTTGTCTTAAGTCGGGTTGTCCTTAAGTAGGGGACCCGCCTGTATATTTGTCCTCCAGAGAGCAACTGACCACTTGTGCAAAGTTGAAGGTCCTCATCTGCAATATTCTTCTAAGAGAACTTTGAGACCCATGTGAAAATTGTCCACTCCAGGGACCTTTGTGATAATCAACAAAGGGGCACATTTACTAAGGGTCCGTTGGATGCATTTCCGCTGGTTTCCTGACTATTTCTGATTTACCACTGAATTGCCCCGTGTTTTTGGGCGCACACGAGCAGATTGTGCCGCATCGGCACTGGCTTTCATGCGACCTCAAATCGTGGGCATTGGCCGTCTGAACAACCCGACTGATTCGGACAAACCGCAAGATTTAAATTCAGATTGTGTCCAGATCAGCACTTACATGCACCGGTAAAAATGGTGAACTCCCAGCGCACCTGAGCGGGGGAGGCGACACATTCAAGAAATTGGGCGCACACTGTAAGTGAATTGCGGCAACCCTAATCCTCCTCTCGGGACATTCCGGATCGGCCGCTCAACGGACTGGTAAATATGTGCCCCCAAAGTGTCCCACCACAATGAACCCTGGTGAATCTGGAGACAAGTGTACCTTTCCCTGCGCGCTTCATGTGGATAAAAAAAGTATTACATTCTTAGAATGGATTGCTCTATGATGTAGGAGAAAAAGTCCTCCAAAGCAAGATGGGTTCTTATTAAGTGCGATCTATGTGGGACTAACTTCTAATCTGCAAAGTTCTTCAAGAGACCCATAATAGTATTGTTATCTAAACCACATCTTTGTGTTGATTCTTCTAATGTAAAGCCATTTGCAAGTATGGTTTCATAAGAGGTTCAAGGTGGGGGTTAAACTGTACTTACTCTTGAGAAGCGGATCACCTAGTATAAACTAATAGTTCTTCTTTTTCCCTTATGACAGCCTATATCCCCTGGTAATGGAGAATGGAAGATACAGGTAAAAAGCAAACGGCTCACAACAATCAAGGCAGAAGACAAGCAACAGTCAGCAATCTCCACCAATGTAGAGTCCTCATATAGCTCAGTCGATAGAAAGGCTCCCTGGTAAGAATCACACTTTTGTTAGACACACAGAATTCCCTAAATCTTGGTCACAATATACATAGTAAACAGAAAGAAAGGAAAGATAAAAGAAGGGAAGAAAAGGCCGGATAGGATAATAGAGAAAAAAGAAGTTAAATGAAGAATAAAAAACCTGGACAAAAAAAGGTAGCAGGCAAAGATAGGTAGGCAAACTAAACAAAAGAAGGAGAACAGACTAGACATTGGAGAACAAAGTGAGAATAAAGGGCTAAGAAGGAATAGATATAATGTGAATCAAAAAAAGAGCGCCCCAATTATGCAAGAAGTGTTCAACAAAAAACAATAAAATGATACATAACCGGAAAGATAAAATACTATATAAAGTCTAAGGGGCCAGAAGACATTTTAAGGCCTTAGATTCTGTTATAGAACTAGAATCACACTGTCATTTCACTCCATGTCAGAGAATTGCAGGTCTCAGAAGTGTCACACAGTTCTCCAAAATAAGACCGGGTCTTGACAAGAATCCCTTGACATTGTTAGGATTGACCAAGACATAAGTCATAAGCTGCTTCTTGAAGTTTATTCCTAAAATTATATACTATAAAATACAGCTCTTGTAAAGAATATAATACATCTACTATTAATTCTTTTCTGCCCCCTATGTACAAGAATATCCTACTATACTACTGCCCTCCTATGTACAAGAAATAATACTATAATACTGCCCCCTAGTACACGGAATATAACTACTATAATACTGCCCCATGTACAGAATATAACTACTATAATACTGCCCCCTATTTACAAGATATATAACTACTATTACTGCCCCTATGTACAAGAATATACAATGCTATAATACTGCCCCCCTATGTACAAGAATATAACTATATAATACTGCCCCCTATGTACAGGATATAACTACTATAATACTGCCCCTATTTACAAGAATTAACAAACTATAATACTGCCCCCTATGTACAAGATATACTGCCTACATTACTGCCTCCTATACAAGAAATAACACTATATACTGCCCCTATGTAAGGAATATAACTATTAATACTCCCCTATTAAAGAATATAACTACTATAATATCTGCCCCCTATGTACAATAATATAACTACTATAATACTGCCCCTATGTACAAGAATTAACTACTATAATACTGCCCCCTATGTACAGAATATAACTACTATAATACTGCCCCCTATGTACAAGAAGTATAACTACTTAATACTCTGCCCCCTATGTCCAAGATATACTACCTATAAATACTGCTGCCCCCTATGTACAATATATAACTACTAAAACTCTGCCCCCTATGTACAAGACTATAACTACTATACATGCCCCTATGGTACGGATATAGCTCTATAAACTGCACCTATTAAAATATACTACTATAATACTGCCCCCTATGTACAAAGAATGTACTCACTATAATCCTCCCTAGTACAGGATATACTGCTATAATACTGCTCCTATGTACAAGAATAATACTATAATACTGCCCCCTATGTACAAGAATATAACTACTATATACTGCTCCTATGTACAAGACTATTCATACATCAATACTGCCCCCTAGGTCAAGAATATAAAAGCTACTATACTAGCTGCCCCCTATGTACAAGAATTAACTACTATATACTGGCCCCCTATGTAGTCACGAATTACTACTGATAATACTGCCCCCTATTACAAGATATATAACTATTAACACGCCCCTATGTAACAGGATATAAACTACTATAGACTTACTCTCACCCTATGTCAAGTATATATAACTACTATAATACTGCCCCCTAGTTACAAGAATATCACTACTATAATCTGCTGCCCCCTATGTACAAGAATATAACTGCGTATAATACTGTCCTATGTAACAAACATTAACTACATATACTGGCCACCATTGTACCAAAAACTAAAAATACCTGATCTCATCAAGATATACACAATCGGCTACTGCCCCTTATTTACAATGAATATAAGCTCACTATATCCTAGAAAAAAATGACACCCCAAGCTGCTGATCAATTGACGCATTACTACATAGTAATACTGTCACCACTCTATGTACAACTGCGTGGGAGAATATAAATGACTATCAATATGCCCATGTCAGTGTTAACTACTTAATAAACGAAACAGAGAAAAAATTGGAAACAAGCTCCACTATGGTGGCTCTCTCCTGGGACCGGGAACGACAGGTTGCGGAGCCAGGTCCAACCAATGTGGACCAGCCATCGTGGGTCAAATGGGTGAGAAAACAACACTGTGGGACTCCAGCAACGTGAGATGGTGTGACCCTTCCGTTTTTCATATAAAAACATCAAAAGGTTTATTTCGACATCTTAAACTTGCAATGAGAGAGACAGGCATGGAACACAAAGACGTGACACATAGACAGACTTGCGGTAACGGTTTCGGACTGTAGCCACTATCCTTACTCTACCGTAGCTAGGTAATCTGTTGAGGCTTTAAGTAACACACGAGGTGTACTTAAAGCCTGCAAAGATTACCTGAGCTAGGAGGTAAGACTAGTGGCTACAGTCCGAAATCGTTACCGCAAGCTCTGTCTATGTGTCACCTCTTCGTGTATCCAGGCCTGTCTCCTGGCATACTGCAAGTTTTAAGATGTCGAAATAACCTTTTGGTTTTTTATATGAAAAACGGAGTCACACACTCTCAGTTGCTGGAGCCCACAGTTTGTTTTCTCTTCATTTCCACATAACTACTATAATATTGCCCCTATGAAACAAGAATATAACTACTAAATACTGCCCCCTATGTACAAGAATATATTTTAGGATTAGATGTGACTCTGTGTATTCTTGCTGTTACTTTCATGTAGCGCTCCTCCTGGTATTTACATGGTGTCAGCGGGTTGTGGTATTTATCCTCATGACACTGATGATATAAAAAAAACAAGGGGAATGAAATCTTCTTGGGAGGAACTAAAACTTTCTGCTCTGCAGGTTTCATGAGTCGTCTTTCCATCTGCCGCGGGTGCTGGAGATTTGATCATGTCCTGATCAGAGCTGAAAATTGTGGATCTAAATCAGGAATAAATGTGATTATGTTTCTTGACTCCGGTGACAGCTGCTAAGCAGGTCCGAGGGCCATCACTGATTGTTAGCAAGTTTTAGATTAAGGAATACCCCTTTAAGAGGAAACCAATCAGTGATGCCCTCGGACCTGCTTAGCAGCTGTCACCGGAGTCAGAAACATAACTCACATTTATTCCTAGATTTAAGATCCATCAATTTTCAGCTCTGATTCAGGACATGATCAAATCTCCAGCACCCGGCGGCAGAGGAAGAGACGACTCATGAAACCTGCAGAGCAGAAAGTTTTAGTTCCTCCCAAGAAGATTCATTCCCCTTGTTTTATATCATCAGTGTATGAGGCCATAAATCACCACAACCGCCTGACACCATGTAAATACCAGGAGGAGCTTTTGGAATGGTCATTGGAAACAGCTATCGACAGGCTGAGGTCAGGTAGGTGAATGTGGGAATGCAGTTTGTTAATTCCAAATTCTTACTGTAACTGACTACGTTGTGCATAAAGCACGGCCTGAGTTCATCCTCCTGACCTCAGCCTGTCTATGGCTGTCCCAAGGACTATTTCCAAATTTTCCTGCCCTTACTTTTTTTTGGCTTGGCTTAAACATGCGGACATTCACCTACCTGAACTCAGCCTGTCTATGGCGTCCCGAAGACTATTTCAATATCTTCCTGCCCTGACCATTGGCTGTGTGTAAACACTGGCCTGACATCACCTACCGACCTCAGCCTGTTATGTGCTGTTGTGAGTGACTTTCCAAATTTTTTCCTGTTCTGACCATTGCTTATGCATAAGAATTGGAAACCAGCCATTAGACAAGGCTGAGGTAAGGTGGGGAATGTCATGCCAGTGTTAAGCACAACCAATGGTCAGGGCAGGAAGAATATATTGGAATAGTCACTTGGGACCGCCATAGACAGGCTGAGTACGGAGGGTGATTGTCATGGCAGTATTACGACACAAGTCATGTCAGGGCAGGAAAGATTGGAATATCATTGGAAGCAGCATAGGACAGCTGAGGTCAGGTAGGTCGAGCCGGAAATGTTAAGCACACAGCCAAGGTCAGGGCAGAGAACATATTTGAATATTTTCGGCATAATCATAGAGACAGGACTGAGGCAAGGGCAGGTAGATACGGCAGAGATCTTGTAGAGATATACCAAGCCATGGTGAGAACAGACAACTATGTTCAGAGTCAGGTCAGCAATGGGTCAGAAACAAAGACAAGAAAAGCCGGGGTCAGGAACACACAGATAATCCTCAAGTAAACTACCTACAAATATGAAATGCCCTCAGGCACGTAAAACTTGGAAGGTGGATGTTATCAGTAATTGTCACATGATGTGTCAGGACGAGTCAAAGATGAGTGAGATACATAAGCGTGACAAAGCCAGATCAAAATGTCAGAGAACTGGATCATAGCTATTAATGCTCAGGCACCTTCACAAGGTGGAGGTGTCTCTTACCCCACTGGTGTTTGTGGGTGGGATGACATGGTGACCATGAAATTCATTATGAGACAATGATGACAAGGCTAGGCTCTGGAAGCATAGATCACCGTATTTAAAACCAGTGGCTTGCATAATGCTCAGTGCACCCCTACCATTTCGAAAAGTGGCTTTTATTTCCAGGGGCGTGTAGTGGACACTTTATGGTTCCTAGCAAAGTTCACATACGCCTCAGGACCCATTAAAGTGTGCTCTTGGTGGAAGAACAGACCAGAAAAGGGTATCACAAAGATTGACCCCTCACCCAGACTGAGAGTGATTAGTTGTAAATCTTTTGGAAAACTGGAAGGTAACGTCATCAACGTCAACTGCCGTGCCCCCGCAGGGGAAGGAGGTATTGCACATTGTCCATCTAATAGCTAAGTTCTATGGGAAATAAAGGCCGGCAGGCGAGGGGCAACCTTGTAACTCTATACTCTGGCCAAGAGACAAGGGAGAGTGACAGATTCCTCCCATTACTTCCTTAAGGGTTATGAAAAAAATAACCTAAAATTCCAAAATCCAAACAATTCGCAAAATTCCAATATTGAGAGCTCATCAGATAAAGTATGGAGTCGCAGAGAACTAAAGTTATTACATTCTTAATCATGCTTTGATTTATCTTTTTCAGTCTTCGATAACCTTTATACATGCAGCTATGTAAACCTCTTCTTTGATGGGCTCAGTATATGAGCGTAGACCCTGGGGAGGTCTGATGGTGGGCGCCCCCTCGATCAGATGAGAGATACATTAGTGCATGCTCAATCCTATAGGGGGCCTATAACAGTCTTGGTACAATACTTATGGCTTTCATCCTGCTTTATGACCTGGGACGGACCCAGCTGGATCCCAAGGGCAGCGATGTAATCGAATATTGATAGCTGGGCAATAGAAAGGTCAAAGTTTTTAATAGGACACCAAGGGATCTGCAAACACATTACCTCGGGATGTAGTGCTCCCCATAACACGGATAAATAGATTACACGGGAACGAGGGAGGTTGTTTGATCACCAGACTTCAAAGGGAGCCCATTTTCTACATTCTAAGACCTTTTAAGAAGATGTTGCCTCCACTCCAGGGAACAAAGAAACTTGTCTAATTTAAATTAAGTTGGAAAGTAAAATTATTCCCTAGATGAAATAGAACCTCGTGATCATTGGAACTGTGGATTGTAACATGCAACTTTCCTACAGCACCCCCAAAGGGGAAGTGAAAGAATTACACAATTTCCTATTCTTATACAGATTTCAGTACGGCGTCCCCGGTTTCATACAAGATAGGGTCTGGAGTTTTGTTCTTAATTGAATTGTAATGAGTTCGAAACTGTAATTTTATAATGGAAGTTCTAGACAATTTTTTTCTTTTGCCCCAGTGACAATTGGAGTTTCATCAAATTTTTGGTGTATTTGGACACAAGAATTATCATAACAGCTCATTACAGACTCCTTACACTGCTTATCATTGCAGTCTGGGACTATAGTAAGCATACAGGAGCTTCACCGAGGTCCAGTGGCAGAGGGGTCCGTCTGTAACTATGGGTTGTCTTAAGTCGGGTCGTCCTTAAGTAGGGGACCCGCCTGTATATTTGTCCTCCAGAGAGCAACTGACCACTTGTGCAAAGTTGAAGGTCCTCATCTGCAATATTCTTCTAAGAGAACTTTGAGACCCATGTGAAAATTGTCCACTCCAGGGACCTTTGTGATAATCAACAAAGGGGCACATTTACTAAGGGTCCGTTGGATGCATTTCCGCTGGTTTCCTGACTATTTCTGATTTACCACTGAATTGCCCCGTGTTTTTGGGCGCACACGAGCAGATTGTGCCGCATCGGCACTGGCTTTCATGCGACCTCAAATCGTGGGCATTGGCCGTCTGAACAACCCGACTGATTCGGACAAACCGCATAGATTTAAATTCAGATTGTGTCCAGATCAGCACTTACATGCACCGGTAAAAATGGTGAACTCCCAGCGCACCTGAGCGGGGGAGGCGACACATTCAAGAAATTGGGCGCACACTGTAAGTGAATTGCGGCAACCCTAATCCTCCTCTCGGGACATTCCGGATCGGCCGCTCAACGGACTGGTAAATATGTGCCCCCAAAGTGTCCCACCACAATGAACCCTGGTGAATCTGGAGACAAGTGTACCTTTCCCTGCGCGCTTCATGTGGATAAAAAAAGTATTACATTCTTAGAATGGATTGCTCTATGATGTAGGAGAAAAAGTCCTCCAAAGCAAGATGGGTTCTTATTAAGTGCGATCTATGTGGGACTAACTTCTAATCTGCAAAGTTCTTCAAGAGACCCATAATAGATTGTTATCTAAACCACATCTTTGTGTTGATTCTTCTAATGTAAAGCCATTTGCAAGTATGGTTTCATAAGAGGTTCAAGGTGGGGGTTAAACTGTACTTACTCTTGAGAAGCGGATCACCTAGTATAAACTAATAGTTCTTCTTTTTCCCTTATGACAGCCTATATCCCCTGGTAATGGAGAATGGAAGATACAGGTAAAAAGCAAACGGCTCACAACAATCAAGGCAGAAGACAAGCAACAGTCAGCAATCTCCACCAATGTAGAGTCCTCATATAGCTCAGTCGATAGAAAGGCTCCCTGGTAAGAATCACACTTTTGTTAGACACACAGAATTCCCTAAATCTTGGTCACAATATACATAGTAAACAGAAAGAAAGGAAAGATAAAAGAGGGAAGAAAAGGCCGGATAGGAAATAGAGAAAAAAGAAGTTAAATGAAGAATAAAAAACCTGGACAAAAAAAGGTAGCAGGCAAAGATAGGAGGCAAATAAACAAAAGAAGTGAGAATCACACTAGACATTGGAGAACAAAGTGAGAATAAAGGGCTAAGAAGGAATAGACATAATGTGAATCAAAAAAAGAGCGCCCCAATTATGCAAGAAGTGTTCAACAAAAAACAATAAAATGATACATAACCGGAAAGATAAAATACTATATAAAGTCTAAGGGGCCAGAAGACATTTTAAGGCCTTAGATTCTGTTATAGAACTAGAATCACACTGTCATTTCACTCCATGTCAGAGAATTGCAGGTCTCAGAAGTGTCACACAGTTCTCCAAAATAAGACCGGGTCTTGACAAGAATCCCTTGACATTGTTAGGATTGACCAAGACATAAGTCATAAGCTGCTTCTTGAAGTTTATTCCTAAAATTATATACTATAAAATACAGCTCTTGTAAAGAATATAATACATCTACTATTAATTCTTTTCTGCCCCCTATGTACAAGAATATCCTACTATACTACTGCCCTCCTATGTACAAGAAATAATACTATAATACTGCCCCCTAGTACACGGAATATAACTACTATAATACTGCCCCATGTAACAGAATATAACTACTATAATACTGCCCCCTATTTACAAGATATATAACTACTATTACTGCCCCTATGTACAAGAATATACAATCTATAATACTGCCCCCCTATGTACAAGAATATAACTATATAATACTGCCCCCTATGTACAGGATATAACTACTATAATACTGCCCCTATTTACAAGAATATAACAAACTATAATACTGCCCCCTATGTACAAGATATACTGCCTACATTACTGCCTCCTATACAAGAAATAACACTATATACTGCCCCTATGTAAGGAATATAACTATTAATACTCCCCTATTAAAGAATATAACTACTATAATACTGCCCCCTATGTACAATAATATAACTACTATAATACTGCCCCTATGTACAAGAATTAACTACTATAATACTGCCCCCTATGTACAGAATCATAACTACTATAATACTGCCCCCTATGTACAAGAAGTATAACTACTTAATACTCTGCCCCCTATGTCCAAGATATACTACCTATAAATACTGCTGCCCCCTATGTACAAGTATATAACTACATAAAACTCTGCCCCCTATGTACAAGACTATAACTACTATACATGCCCCTATGGTACGGATATAGCTCTATAAACTGCACCTATTAAAATATACTACTATAATACTGCCCCCTATGTACAAAGAATGTACTCACTATAATCCTCCCTAGTACAGGATATACTGCTATAATACTGCTCCTATGTACAAGAATAATACTATAATACTGCCCCCTATGTACAAGAATATAACTACTATATACTGCTCCTATGTACAAGAATATTCAGTACATCAATACTGCCCCCTAGTCAAGAATATAAAAGCTACTATACTAGCTGCCCCCTATGTACAAGAATTAACTACTATATACTGACCCCCTATGTACACGAATTACTACTGTATAATACTGCCCCCTATTACAGAGATATATAACTATTAACGACGCCCCTATGTACAGAATACAAACTATCTATAGACTTACTGCTCACCCTATGTCAAGTATAGATAACTACTATAATACTGCCCCCTAGTTACAAGAATATCACTACTATAATCTGCTGCCCCCTATGTACAAGAATATAACTGCGTATAATACTGTCCTATGTAACAAAATTAACTACATATACTGGCCACCATTGTACCAAAAACTAAAAATACCTGATCTCATCAAGATATACACAATCGGCTACTGCCCCTTTATTTACAAAGAATATAAGCTCACTATATCGTAGACAGAAAAATGACACCCCACGTGGTGATCAATTGAGATATACTACATAATTAATACTGTCACCACTCTATGTACAACTGCTTGGGAGCAATATAGAATGACTATAATATGCCCATGTCAGTGTTAACTACTTAATAAACGAAACAGAGAAAAAATTGGAAACAAGCTCCACTATGGTGGCTCTCTCCTGGCCGGGAACGACAGGTTGCGGAGCCAGGTCCAACCAATGTGGACCAACCACGTGGGTCAAATGGGTGAGAAAACAACACTGTGGGACTCCAGCAACGTGAGATGGTGTGACCCTTCCGTTTTTCATATAAAAACATCAAAAGGTTTATTTCGACATCTTAAACTTGCAATGAGAGAGACAGGCATGGAACACAAAGACGTGACACATAGACAGACTTGCGGTAACGGTTTCGGACTGTAGCCACTATCCTTACTCTACCGTAGCTAGGTAATCTGTTGAGGCTTTAAGTAACACACGAGGTGTACTTAAAGCCTGCAAAGATTACCTGAGCTAGGAGGTAAGACTAGTGGCTACAGTCCGAAATCGTTACCGCAAGCTCTGTCTATGTGTCACCTCTTCGTGTATCCAGGCCTGTCTCCTGGCATACTGCAAGTTTTAAGATGTCGAAATAACCTTTTGGTTTTTTATATGAAAAACGGAGTCACACACTCTCAGTTGCTGGAGCCCACAGTTTGTTTTCTCTTCATTTCCACATAACTACTATAATATTGCCCCTATGAACAAGAATATAACTACTAAGATACTGCCCCCTATGTACAAAATATATTTTAGGATTAGATGTGACTCTGTGTATTCCTTGCTGTTCTTTCATGTAGCGGCTCCTCCTGTAATGACAGCCATAAATCACCACAACCGCCTGACACCATGTAAATACCAGGAGGAACCGCTACATGAAAGTAACAGCAAGAAATACACAGAGAGTCACATCTAATCCTAAAATATATTATTGTACATAGGGGGCAGTATTATAGTAGTTATATTCTTGTACATAGGGGCAATATTATAGTAGTTATGTGGAAATGAAGAGAAAACAAACTGTGGGCTCCAGCAACGTGAGAGTGTGTGACTCCGTTTTTCATATAAAAATCAAAAAGGTTTATTTCGTCATCTTAAAACTTGCAGTATGCAAGAGAGACAGGCATGGATACACAGAAGACGTGACACATAGACAGAGCTTGCGGTAACGCGTTTCGGACTGTAGCCAACTAGTCCTTACTCATACCTAGCTCAGGTAATCTGTTGCAGGCTTTAAGTAACACCTAGTGGTGAACCTGGAACAGGTTTCCGGTAAGGTCACCGGCAACGCCCCTTCCACGGGCATGGAGTAAACCTTCAAGGTAAGAGGAGTGGGGGGGAATATAACTATAATAATACCATGCCCCCTATGTACAGGATATAACTACTATAATACTGCCCCTATTTACAAGAATATAACACACTATAATACTGCCCCCTATGTACAAGAATATACTGCTCTAGATTACTGACCTCCTATTACAAGAAATAACTACTATATACTGCCCCCTATGTACAGGAATATAACTATTAATACTCCCCTATTACAAGAATATAACTACTATAATACTGCCCCCTATGTACAAAATATAACTACTATAATACTGCCCCTATGTACAAGAATTAACTACTATAATACTGCCCCCTATGATACAGAATGATAACTACTATAATACTGCCCCCTATGTACAAAAGTATAACTACTACTAATATCTGCCCCTATGTACCAAGATATAACTACTATAATACTGCCCGCCCCCTATGTACAATAATATAACTACTACGAAACTTACTGCCCCCTATGTACAAGATATAACTACTATACATGCCCCTATGTACGGATATAAGCTACTATAAACTGCCACCTATGTACATAGACTACTATTAATACTTGCCCCCCTATGTACAAAGAATGATACTCACTATAATCTCTGCCCCTATGTACAGGATATAAACTGCTATAATACTGCTCCTATGTACAAGAATAACTACTATAATACTGCCCCCTATGTACAAGAATATAAACTACATATACTACTGCTCCTATGTACAAGAATATCTCACATCATACTGCCCCCCTATGTCAAGAATTAATAAGCTACTATACTAGCTGCCCCCTATGTACAAGAATATAACTACTATATACTGCCCCTATGTACACGAATTACTACTGATAATACTGCCCTATTACAAAGAATATAACTATAACGACGCCCCTATTGTACAGAATATAAACTACATAGTACTACTCCACCCTATGTCAAGTATAATAACTACTATAATCTGCCCCCTAGTACAAGAATATCACTACTATAATCTGCTGCCCCCTATGTACAAGAATCGATAACTGCGTATAATACTGTCCTATGTAACAAAATCTAACTACATATACTGAGCCACATTGTACGCAAGTATAACTACTAATAATACCTGACTCTCCTATCAAGATCATATCTACTATTATCTGGCTACGCCCCTAGCTAATTCGCTCCTAAGGAACTATAACATACTATATCCTGTGCCCCCGATGTGCAAGAAGATATACCTACTATTACATATTCTACAGTCCACCCTATGTACAAGAATATAAATACTATAATACTGGGCCCCATGTACAGCTGTCACTAATCTGGACTGTCATAAAAATAAAACGAAACAGACGAAAAAATTGGAAATCAGCTCACCCCTAGTGGTGGTTTTCTCTCTTCCTGGCCGAGGAACGACCAGGTTGCGGAGCCCAGGTCCAATCCGGAATGTGGACCACCACGTCGGTCAAATGAGGAATGAAAGAAAAACAACACTGTGGGCTCCAGCAACGTGATGATGGTGTGACTTCCGTTTTTCATATAAAAACTCAAAAGGTTTTATTTCGACATCTTAAACTTGCATATGCAGAGATAGACAAGGCCATGGATACACAGAAGACGTGACACATAGACAGAGCTTGCGGTAAAACGGTTTCGGACTGTAGCCAACTATTCCTTACTCATACCTAGCTCAGGTAATCTGTTGCAGGCTTTTAAGTAACACACAGGTGTACTTTAAAGCCTGCAACAGATTACCTGAGCTAGGTATGAGTAAGGACTAGTTGGCTACAGTCCGAAATCGTTACCGCAAGCTCTGTCTATGTGTCACTCTTCGTGTATCCAGGCCTGTCTCTCTGGCATACTGCAAGTTTTAAGATGTCGAAATAACCTTTTGGTTTTTTATATGAAAAACGGAGTCACACACTCTCAGTTGCTGGAGCCCACAGTTTGTTTTCTCTTCATTTCCACATAACTACTATAATATTGCCCCTATGAACAAGAATATAACTACTAAGATACTGCCCCCTATGTACAAAATATATTTTAGGATTAGATGTGACTCTGTGTATTCCTTGCTGTTCTTTCATGTAGCGCTCCTCCTGGTATTTACATGGTGTCAGCGGGTTGTGGTATTTATTGGCCTCAACACTGATGATATAAAAAAAAACAGGGGAATGAAATCTTCTTGGGAAACTAAAACTTTCTGCTCTTCAGGTTTCATGAGTCGTCTCTATCCATCTGACCGCCGGGTGCTGGAGATTTGATCATGTCCTGATCAGAGCTGAAAATTGTGGATCTAAATCTAGGAATAAATGTGATTATGTTTCTTACTCCGGTGACAGCTGCGTAAGCAGGTCCGAGGGCCCTCACTGATTGGTTTTTCCTCTTAAAGGGGTATTCCTTAATCTAAAACTTGCTATAACTCAAGTATTCAAACTGTCCAGAATTATGGATACCATCAGCATAAGTACAGTAGGGACGTTTTTTTTTGACAGTGTAAAGATTTCTGCTCTGAAGGACAAAATGCTGCTCTAAATCTTTTACAAAAAGGCAGCATTGATCATTAATGGGAGGTCAGCAGAAAGTTGTTGAGGTGGTCGACAATGCTGCAACCCATGCAAATGGGAACATAGGCCCGAGATCATCCATAACCAATTCTTACCTAATTCCAATTGCTCGCCGTAACAGTAAGGAACAACTGAAGACAATCCCTGCCTGAACATATGATCAGAAGAAAAAAGAAAAATTAACAGAGAGCAGACAGATAAAATAGGCACCACACAAGAATTGGGAAAACAGATCAGGCAAAGAGTTTATGGTGTACAGATGAGAATGTGATCCAATGTTTCTGGATGAGGCTGGGGTTCAGGGTTCCGGATCAGGCTCAGGTACAGGTTCATGGTTCCATTATAGGCTGGGGTTACAAGGCTCAGAAATGGGTTTCGTGGCAATCAAATCAGAAAACAGATAGATGTCTACAAATTACAGGAGAAGTTTAACCAGCACTGAGTGAACGAGGATAAGATATTTAAGGTGTTCTGTCAGCTAACTTACTCAGTCATCCATCAGTCAATCCCCACATCTGAAACCCCCACTAAACGCAAAATGAAACCACCAAACTTCAACGAAACACAAACGTCAGCTCAGCCAAGGGAATCAATTGTGAAAGATAGGTTTCTATCACAGCTCGGCCAGATCCCTTGGTGTGGTATCAGCCACAATCCCTTCAGCAGGGTTCTGGCAATAGGTTCCAAGATTAGAGGAGCTCTCAAACAGTAGGCCGAATTAAGATGATTGTGCCAGGGTGTCCAGGGTGCGATACAGTTGTTTCTTCTCTACCATTGGAGTGGAGCTTGTTGGTGGCCTTTGATATAAATTATTTGGACCCCAGAAATGTTTAAATACCGTCCAGTAAAGATTACCCCAAATAGCATCTCTCTCTCTCTCTCTCTCTCTCTCTCTGTATATATAATAAATATATATCTAGGTCAGCTTTCATCAATTTAAAACTTCCTCTTCTAACCCACCTTCCAGGAGGAAATGACTCCTAATCAGCCAATGAGGTTGCTACTTACAGGTCACTTCCTGTGCCTGCAAGACCCTTGATTGAGTGTTGCAGGGCATGAAGTACACATCAGGTCTTATAAGTGATAAAGTGAGAAGTTAAGCCCCATCCTAAAACTTTATTGCATCCCCATCACACAATATTTTATCAATCTTTATACCGCCAACCCCTTGCCCTGATAAAAAAAAAAAAGTTGCTCTAAAAGTTTCATCATACATGAAACTCTACAGAGTCAGATCGATCCACTGGTGATTTGGTAACTCCCAGTCAATGTAAGCCACTGTATCGCTCCGCCCCTGGCATGCGGGGTCATTTCCACCGCGTACTAGGCGCGGTATAAATAATGTGTCAGTGCTCTCAATGACCCGGCATTAATCAGCTATAAGCTTCCTTTCAATGCTTGCTATATATTAGACATGAAGACAAGAGTTGTTAATCATCTTGTGGGTTATCTCAGCATCGGAGCGCCGGGATGCTCTGTTTATCCTCGGCGTGCCCCGCTGAACCAACATTCAATGACTCCTTAGATTATATTAGCGGTGATAGACGGTATATTAACCTTTCTGTGAGGCATAGATATTGAAGGTTTAATACTACCTCACAAATCGTAGTTGATAGTCATAGGTTGGCTCCATTCCATGGGGAATGATGTGCCTTTTGGCAGGGTCCAAACAATACTTAACTAGTTAACCCCGATTTGTCCCACTCCTCAATCCAAATCCAATGTCCATGGAATATGCTTCAACCTATAGCGATTTCAAGTGGATGGGGCCTCGCATGTCCTCTGCATTAGCTCAAAAGAATTATTTCATGCTTTTGGTTTTACAACATTTTCACAAATTGATTCCTATAGATGTCCGTTTTGCGGCCAACTAGTGGTTTGTGATGTGATAGGCAGCACTAATATTATATTTGATGATAACATTGGATTGGATTGTACTGTTTTTTTTTTAAACAAACTAAACTAAATTATCATGAGTGACCGACGCTGTAGTTAACAAATCCTATAAGATGAACCTACATTTTTGAACATTTAAAGGGATGTACCAACTTTTTTTAATCAGTTTTTGATTATGTTGTTGGACCCAATCGCCTTTTCTATTAATTTATATAGTTTTGTACACGTATTTAATTATCAGCAGTTAAGGTTAGGGGACAAGAATACCATAAATAAGTCGCCAATAGCAAACCTCGAATAGAAACGAAAGGTATAACCATATGGGATCGTATGGTGGGCCACGCTGCCCTGATTGTGCCACTCACTTCATGTCAAGATGAGTTTGGGTCCCTAGTCAAGCTGTAACACAATATAGGCCCTACAGAAACAGCAGCAGGTTATAGATTTGGGACTATTGTGTTCTAGGGGCTGTTACGGTGACAGACCATAATCACTCTCTTTTGGGATGGGTTGGAGACTATCTTAAGGACTAATACCGAATATTGAAGAATAAGCTAGGGGAACCCCAATACTAGATTCATAAACCATTAATGAATTTTCTCTCTATGGGGCAAGTGTCATAATCATGAGTCAGATTGGACTAACAGAAGATCCTTTGACAATTCCGACAATGGTAGATGTTTCTTTCTTTTTACACTAGAGAATAGAGAAAATCTACCCTATGGCTGGCTCATAAGATCCTTGGGTCACTCCGTGAATGCCATTCCAACCTTGATAGATTCCAACATTCTTATGGAGAAGAAATCATCTCATATGGCCCACCAGAAGACCTTGTTACTCTGCGGGCCATCCACCCGTAGTGTGCCACTATTCCAGTAGAGAAATCTGCTCAAATGTCCACCAGAAGCACCATTGGGTCAATCTTACCTGGTAATTTGCCCCATGTCCAGAAAAAAGAAAAAATCTACTCATAGGTTCACTAGAAGATCCTCAATGTATTTTTTGGGTCAGTATGACCTGAGTATGCCCACTATTGCGTAGAGAAATCTGCTCATATGGCCCACTAGAAGCATCATGTTGTCTGTTTGAGCAGGCACCAGCCCAACCTGCAAGATTCACTACTTAGTCCGATATCTTGTGACATCAATGTATTTTAGGGGTCTCTAGAGTCCAACTAATGGCACAACAACACCCTGTCGAACCAGCACAAGGTAATAAAACTTTGGGAGAAACTGGGCTAGTTCCTAAGTGGCTGACAAAATTGCTGTAACAGACCCAATTCTGTCTTGATCATGGTCAAACACCCGAAATATCCCCTACTCTAAATTAATCACACTTACTCTAGTGAGCACCACGTGGATGAATGCCACTAGTAGACCAATACTTGGTATTGTGGAGATTTATTGCCCCTAACCGGCCCTACCCAATACTGCCCTATGGACCAGCAGAATATGAGTAGGCCTACTATGGCCCTTTCAAGGTTGATCGCAAGAGCATGTCCAATGAAGCCCCCTCTGACCCAATACATGATGTCGTTGGATTACAGAGCGTGATTTACCATCCCATTCAGAGCGTGATCAACGTCAGATATCAGACCCGCTCTACCCGATTAGATAAAAGAAAAACACCATCTCACATCTTCGCTAAAAGATTCATAAGTTCAAAGTAACAAAGAAACCTTTTGATTCCCTGCGCAGCGTTATATTCACGCAGAATATCTTAGTAATTACTAAATAAGCCGTATCATCCGCCATCACGCGCCTTACACATCCATCCGACAATCCCCCCTGCAAACGCCATTATAAATAATGCAATTTTCCTGCTTAAATGGTGTTTAAAAAGCCTAAATTATTTTATTGTGCGTTCTACTTTTAGAATAAAATCCGCCCGGGCCTCTAAATCCGGAGTCCTGCCTCGACGGCGGGCCGTAAGTGAGACCATCTGTTATATAACCCCACACGTCCCTGATTGTGGTTCACAGAGCTATTAAATGACATCTATTCTGATAAACTGGGACATTACTCCTGGCCTCCGTCTTTAAAATCATCTTTAAAAATTATGCGAGAGCCTAAGGGGTCGTGAGGTGTTACTCAAGCCCCTCCGTGCTGAGAATTCAATAGTTGTTTCACACTGTGCAGTAGAACTTTTCGCCTCCCAATGTGGCTGAGACAGCAAGAGCAGTGTAACCCCTGTAAGATTGCAGCTGGAGTGGCTCTGACAAGGCCGCGCATTCCCCCTCGAGCACTTACTCATACATTTAAAAGTTGATTTTACGAAGAGTAGGCCATGTATACCAAATGTTACAGAAAGATTACTGCATCCACGTAGCTGGATCTATTGAGAATGGTCCCGGATTTACATGAGTTGAGTTGATGGTACTTCCTTTTAATCCATGAGCGAAGGGAATTCGTAATTTTAAAACTTGTTACCAAAATTGGTAAATATGATGTATACTTAGTAGCAGGAGGTTTTTGGCACAGTGTTCCCGCTACCCTTCAGCTTCCATGGTGAAAGGTGGCGCAGGAACTTTCTAGTGACAAAGAATTGGTGCCCTGGCTCTATAATTTCATACCTTGTCGCATGTCCTTGCTTGAAAGTTCATTCACAGTCTGACTTTTTAATTTTAACTTATGTTAAGTGTCGACCTCGAGGTGCCCAGGAAATTTATGAGGATTAAGTGACATATACAATCTCTCTTCCTTAAGCTCTTCGACATTCACTGATGACTGACATTGCTCTTTACTGGAAAAAAATCCACACATACAGATCATTTTTTCGCTCCACCACAGATCCACTTTCTCAAAGTTGCCTGATGGCGCAGATAGATACCAATTAGAAAATCAGCTGGCTCAGAATGACTTTCTAATGAAATAAGTTCTAGGTTCCTCAGTTATAACATCCCTCCATGCAACTAATTCCTCACTGCTCCATTTACATTTTCCCACCTAGTTCTTTAATACCAGTGTTGGGTCATTATACTAAGGGCCCCGATTCACACAGCGTTTTCCCGACGTGTTAACCCGGGTAACCAGGACCCGCATATTTGCTATTTGGGCGCCGATTTCCCCCGAATTTGCCCCGGGATTTTGGCGCACGTCCAATCGGATTGTGGCGCGAGGAACTCGGCGCTGGCATTACTCGACGTAAATCAGTGTTTCTTTGTCCATTAACGAAAACCCACGGATTTCGGAAAACCAACCGCCGCAATTTAAAAAAAAAATGTGTCGCGGAGCTTGCACTCCGTGCACTCAGCCCCAGCTCAGTGTATTCCATGCGTTCCCCCGGTGAACTTCAGCGGCAGCACGGCAGCGGCCCATGGTTGACGAACGGAGAACTACCCTTATATCCCGTCGGACCCCGATCCCAGCGCAGAGAACTCTCCGTCTGGATCCGCGAATGGACCGGGTAAGTAAATCTGAAATACTGCCCCCTATGTACAAGAATATAACTACTATAATACTGCCCCCTATGTACAGGAATATAACTACTATAATACTGCCCCCTATGTACAAGAATATAACAACTATAATACTGCCCCCTATGTACAAGAATATAACTACTATAATACTGCCCCCTAAGTACAAGAATATAACTACTATAATACTGCCCCACAATGTACAAGAATATAGGGGGCAGTATTATAGTAGTTATATCCCTGTAAATAGGGGGCAGTATTATAGTAGTTATATTCTTGTAAATAGGGTGCAGTATTATAGTAGTTATAGTCTTGTACATAGGGGGCAGTATTATAGTTGTTATATTCTTGTACATAGGGGGCAGTATTATAGTAGTTATATTCTTGTACATAGGGGGCAGTATTATAGTAGTTATATTCTTGTACACAGGGGGCAGTATTATAGTAGTTATATTCTTGTACATAGGGGGCAGTATTATAGTAGTTGTATTCTTGTCCATAGGGGGCAGTATTATAGTAGTTATATTCTTGTACATAGGGGACAGTATTATAATAGTGATATTCTTGTACATAGGGGGCAGCATTATAGTAGTTATATTCTTATACACAGAAGCAGTATTTTATAGTATATAATTTTAGGAATAAACTTCAAGAAGCAGCATTTATGTACTTTATGTCTTTGGTTCAATGCTAAACAATGTCAAAGGGACTTTCCTTTGTCCATACCCTGTAATTTTGGAGAATGCTGTGTGACACTTCTGAGACCTGCAATTTCTCTGACCTTTTGGAGTGAAATTATCAGGTGTAGATTCTATGTTTCTATTACACAGAGATTAAGGCCTTAAATATGTCATTTTCTGGCCCCTTAGACTTTTATATAGTATTTTATCTTTCCTGGATTATGTATCATTTTTATGTATGGTATATTGTTGACAATGTATTTAGGGACGCGGGTGGCTTACAACATACATTGACTGGGAGTGTACCAAATCACCAGTGGATACGATGCTACTCGTAGAGTTTCATGTATGAGTGAACTTTTAGAGAACTTTTTTATTTTTTATCAAGGGCAAAGGGGTTGGCGGTATAAAGATGATAAATATTTGGTGAAATGGGGAGGCAATAAACTGTTTTAGGATGGGGCTTTAACTTCTCACTTTATTCACTTATATCCATGGACCTGTTGTAACTTCGCATGCCCTGCAACACTCAATCAAAGGTCTTGCCGCACGGAAGTGCACCTGGTAAGGTAGCAACTACTCTTGGGACTGATTAGAGTAACTTTCCTCCTGGAAGGTGGGGTTAGAGAGGAAGGTTTTAAATTGAAAGCTGGATCATATATATAATATATACTATATAATAGATGAGAGGAGAAGAGGAGGATGCTATTTTGGGCGTAACTTTATCTGGGAGGACTATTTAAACAATTCTGGGCTCCAAATCAATTTATATCCGAAGGCCACCAACGAGCTCCACTCCAAATGCGTAGGAGGAAACAAACGTATCGGCACAGCCTGGCACCCTTGCACATTCATCTTAATTCGTCCTGTCACCTGAGCCTGTAGTTGAGCTCCCCGTAAGTCTTTGGAACTCTATTGCCGAACCCTACTGAAGGGATTGGGCTGTATTACCACACCAAGGGATTCTGTGCCGGAGCTGTGATTAGACACCATTCTTCACAATTGATCCCTTGCATAGCTGAAAGTTTGTGTTCGTTGTGAAAGTTTGGTGGTTTCATTTTGCGGCTTAGCTGGGGTTTTCAGATGTGGATTTACTGATGGATGGACTGAGTCAGTGTAGTCTGACAGAACACACATTAAATATCTTATCCCGTTCAATCAGTGTGGTTAAACTTTCTCTTGTAATTTGTAGCTACATCTATCGTTTTCTGTTTTAGATGCCACTGAACCCAGTTTCTGAGCTGCTCTGTAACCGCCAGCCCTATAATGACACCAGAACCTGTACCTGAGCTGATCCGAACCCTGAACCCCAGCCTCATCCAGAACATGTGATCACGATTTCTACATCTGAAACCCTAAAACTCTTTTCCTGATCCTGTTTTTCCCTCAATTGCTTTTGTGTTGCCTATTTTATATGCTTCGTCATCTCGTGTTAATTTTATCTTTCTTATTCTTCGTACATCTATGTTCAGAGCAGGGAGTGACTTCATGTTTGTTACCATACTGTTACGGACCGAGAATTAGGTAGGAATTGGATTATGATGACTCTCAGGGCCTATGTTCCCATTTTGCATGTGAGTCCACCTAGCACGTGTCAACTCTTCCCTCCTGTTTCCTTTTCCTCCACACTGCGCCCTTTATTCATAGTGGATCAATGCTGCGCTTTGTTGGTAAAAAGGATTTTTTAGAGCAGGGGGCATTTTTACTTCAGAGCAGAAATCTTACACTGTCAAAAAAACGGCCTTACTGTACTGATGCTGATGGTATCCAAATTCTGGACAGTTGAATACTTAGTTTAGCAAGTTTTAGTTAAGGAATACCCCCCTTTAGAGAGGAACAAACAATCAGGTGATGGGCCTCGACATGCTCGGCAGCTGTCACAACGTGGAGGTCTAGGCATACTCACATTTATTCCTTAGATTTAAGAATCCATCAATTTTCAGCTCTGATTCAGGACATGACTCAAATCGATCCACACCGCCGGCCGTCAGCCTAGGAATAGACGATCATGAAACCTGTCAGAGAGCAGAAAGTTTTAAGTCCTCCCAAAAAGTATTCATTCCCCTTGTTTGATTCATGAGTGGTATGAGGCCATAAATCACCACAACCGCCTGAACCATGTAAATACCAGGAGGAGCCGCTACATGAGAACAGCAAGAAATACACAGAGTCACATCTCATCCTAAAATATATTCGGTACATAGGGGGCCAGATCTTATGTAGTTAATATTCTTGTTTCATAGGGCAATATTATGAGTAGTATGTGTGGAACTGAAGAGAAAACAAACTGTGGGCTCTCCAGCAAGTGAGGTGTGTGACATCCGTTTTTCATATAATAATCCAAAAGTTTATTTCGAACATCTTAAAACTTGCAGTAGGCAAGACGAGACAGGCATGATACCAGAGACGTGACACTAAAGCAGAGCCTTGTTGCGTAACGCATGTCGGACTGTAGCCACTAGTCTTACCCTCCCTCTCTCAGGTACTCTTTGCAGATGCTTGTAATTTCACACCTAGTGTGTTACTTAAAGCCTTCAACAGATTACCTTAGGGGTCTAGGTAGGAGTAAGGACTAGTGGCTACAGTCCGAAACGCGTTACCGCAAGCTCTGTCCTATGTGTTCACGATCTTCTGTTCTCCCATGGGGCCTGTCTCTCTTTCATCCTGCATTTTAATGAATGTTCGAAATAAACCCTTTTGGATTTTTATATGAAAAACGGAGTCACACACTCTTCACGTTGCGGGAGTCCCACAGTTTGTTTTCTCACTCTTCATTTCCACATTTTGCGCCTGAATTTGGTGAAGTGTTATCCACGCTGGTGCCTTCTTTTTCCCCTGGTCTACTACCTTCCACCCTTCATCGTTGTTAGCCGCTCAGCCTTCCCTCCATGCACTCCCCGCCCCTCGATTTTTTCTCTTCTTTGCCTTAGCCAGCCAGATTTTTTATTCCTCGGGAATTGGTGTTTTCTTTTTCACTCTGAGCTTCATTCTTATTAATGCAAAGGCGGGAGTCCCTGTTTCAAGCCGTGTGTGCTTTTGTACGCTTTCTTATCTAATTCTATGTACGGTTACTTCGTTTTCCATCGTTATCCGGATTCATGGTGGCATCTTCGTGGGTGTCATCTTCGTTGTTCCGGCTAGGAACTTGTTCCGTTGCGTTCTCTTTCTTTGGACTGCACTTCCTGTGATGTCACCCATGTGGTTGTGTTCCTTCTAGGTCTAGTTCTCAACGTTCCATTCTTTTTACCCCTAGGGGCTTGCTGCCGATCCTGTTGTTTCTCTAGGGTGAGTCTTCGGGTGTAGTATCTTATTCTCCGGTATGGATGTTTGGTCCTTCTCCTTGCGTCATGTCTGTGTCTCGTGTAGTTTGACAGTTTGTAACATAGAGCAGTATTTCGCATTATCAATATTCTGTACAGATGGGGCAGTATTATAGTAGGTTATATTCTTGTCATAGGGGGCAGTATTATAGTAGTTCATCTATATACTTGTTACATAGGGTGGCAGTATTCCTTTTAGTTGTATATTCCTGATACAATAGTGGGTCGAAGTTTTTATACATCTGTTCTCGTTCTGTCCACAAGTAATTGTTGCCTTCTGTCGTACTTGGTTTTCGAACTATATTTCTTGTTAGCCTCTTTTACCTTCTTAGCTACGTTCATTCTCAATTCTTTTACCCGATTCGGGTTTCGGTCTTATTGTTCTGTTGGCTGTTCTTCTTCCATCTGTATTTGATCCGTCTTCCTCCTTCTTCCTGTAATATTTCTTGTACATAGGAAGCAGTAGTATCGTAGTCTTTATATTCTTGTACATAGGGGGCAGTATATAGATAGCTTATTATATTCTTGACAATAGGTCAGTATTAGTAGCATTATATTTGTACATAGGAGTTCAGTATTAGATGAGATTCTTTCTTCTTGTACATCAGTGGGCAGTATTATAGTAGTTATCCTCTTTGTACATAGGATGCGTATAGCAGTATATCTGACTAGAGATTATAGTGTACTTCTTTGTACATAGGGGCAGTATGTATAGTAGTTATACTTGTTACATAGGTGGCAGTTTATAGGTAGTTATAATCCGTACCATAGGGGGCCTATGTATAGTAGTATAGTCTTGTAACATAGGGTGCATAAGTTCATAGTAGTTATATTCTTGTACATAGGGGGGAGAGGGCAGTATTTATAGTAGTTATATTCTGCCATAGGGGGCAGATATTATAGTAGTTATATTCTTGTACATAGGCAGTATTATATAGTTATATTCTGTACATAGGGGGCATTATTATAGTAGTTTATATTCTTTACATAGGGCAGTATTATATAGTTATATTATTCTGTACATAGGGGGCAGTATTATAGTGTTATACTTCTTGTATGATAGTGCAGCATCTCTGTATCATAGGGCTATTATATGTTATATTCTTACATAGGGGCAGTATATAGTAGTTATATTCTTGTAATAGGAGCAGTATATTAGCATGTATATTCTTGTACATAGGGGGCAGTATTATAGTTGTTAATTCTTGTAATGGGGCTATAGTAGTTAATCGTGGCAGTATTATAGTAGTTATATTCTTGTACATAGGGGGCAGTATATAGTTTTATATTCTTGTACATAGGGGCAGTATATGTAGTTATATATCTGTAAATAGGGGGCAGTATTATAGTAGTTATATTCTGTGTACATGGAGGCAGTATTATAGTAGTTATATCTATAGGTATATACTTTGTACATAGGAGGCAGTAGTATAGTAGGTTATTTCTTGTACATAGGGGGCAGAATAGATAATCGACAGTATATAGAGTTATATTCTTTACCAAGAAGCTGTATTTTATATATATAATTTTAGGAATAAACTTCAAGAAGCAGCATTATGTACTTATGTCTTTGGTTCAATCCTAAACAATGTCAAAGGGACTTGTCAAACTTCCTTTGTCATACCCTGTAATTTTGGAGAAGTCTGTGTGACACTTCTGAGACCTGCAATTTCTCTTGACCTTTGGAGTGAAATATCAGTGTAGATTCTATGTTTCTATTACAACGATGTTAAGGCCTTAAATATGTCCATTTTCTGGCCCCTTAGACTTTATATAGTATTTTATCTTTCCTGGATTGGGCAGTATTATAGTAGTTATATTCCTGTACATAGGGGACAGTATTATAGTAGTTATATTCCTGTACATAGAGGGCAGTATTATAGTATTTATGTTCTTGTACATAGGGGGCAGTATTATAGTTGTTATATTCTTGTACATAGGGGGCAGTATTATAGTAGTTATATTCTTAAAGGGAGCGTAGGTATAGGAATTAGTTGCATGGGGATGTATAACTGAGGAACCTAGACTTATCTTATTAGAAAGTCCATTTGGGAGTCCAGCTGATTTTCTAATTGAGTATCTAATCTGCGACCAATCAGGCAACTTTGAGAAAAGTGATCTTGTGGTGGGAGCGAAAAAATGATCTTTGTGATGTGGATTTTTTTCCAAGTAAAGAGCAATTGTCAGTCACATTGAATCGGTCAAGAAGAGCTTAAGGAAGAGAGCGACTGTATATGTCCACTTAAATCCTCATAAATTTCCGGGAACCTGTCGGTCGACATTAACATAAGTTAAATAAAAAGTCAGACGTGAAGTAACTTTCAAGCAAGACATGCGACAAGGTATGTAAATTAAGAGCCAGGGCACCAATCCTTTGTCCCTAGATAATCCTGCGCCACCTTTCACCATGGATACTGAAGGGTAGTCGGGAACCACTGTGCCAAAAACCTCTGCTATAGTACATCATATCTTACCAATTTTGGTAACAGTAGGTTTAAAATTACGATCTGTCCCCTTTCGCTCATGGATAAAGGAAATGTACCACATAACTCTCATGTAAACCGGGACCACTTACTCATATAGATCCAGCTACAACCGTGACGCAGTAATCTTTGCTTAAATTTGGTATACATGGGCCTACTCTTCGTAAAATTCAACTTATAAATTTATGAGTAAGTGCTCGGGAGGGGGAAATGCGGCCTTGTCAGAGCCACTCCAGACTGCAATTTACAGGTGGTTTACAACTGTCTTAGCATGTCTCAGCCACATTGGACGGCGAAAGTTCTACTGCACCGTTAAACAACTTATTGAATTCTCAGCACGGAGGGGCTTGAGTAACACGATCCAGAACCCCTCTAGGTCATCAGCATAATTTTGAAAGATGATTTAAAGACGGAGGCCAAGGAGTAATGTCCACCAGTTTATCAGAATAGATGTCATTTAATATCTTGTGAACCACAATCAGGACCGGGCTGGGGTTAGTATAACAGATGGTCTCACTTACGGCCCGCCGTCGAGGCAGGACTCCGGATTTAGAGGCCTCGGGCTGGATTTATTTTAAAAGTAGACGCAAATAAAATAATTTAGGCTTTTAAACACACACATTTAAGCAGGAAATTGCAGTTATTTATAATGCGCGTTTGCAGGGGGATTGTCGGATGGATGTTAAGGCGCTGATGGCGTGTGATACGCGCTTGATTTAGTAATTACAAGATATCTGCGTGAATTATGTAACGCTGCGCAGGGAATCAAAAGTGCTTTCTTTTTACTTTGAACTTATGAATCTTTTACGCGAGAGTGTTGAGATGGTGTTTTCTGTTTATCGTAATGGGCTAGTGAGCGCTGGATGGATCTGCACGTGATCACGCTCTGAAGGAATGTAAATCACGCTCTGTAATCACAACGACATCAGTGATTGGGCAGAGGGGGCTTCATTGGATATCCGAATCTTGCATCAACCTTGAAAATGGGCCATAGTAGGCCTACATCAATTATCTGCTGGTCCATAGGGCACAGTATGGGTAGGGCCTGGGTTAGGGCAATAAATTCCACAATGTACCAGTATTGGTCTACTAGTGGCATTCATCCACGTTGCTCACTAGAGTAAGGGATAATTCTAGCAGTTAGGGGATATCTGGTGTTCTGACCTATGATCAATGACAGAATTGGTCTGTTAAGCATTTTGTCAGCCAGTAGGAAACTAGCCTAGTATTTCCCAAGTTTATATACCTTGTGCTGGTTCGAAAGGGTGTTTTGTGCCATTAGCTTGGACTCAGAGACCCTAAAATACATTGATGTCCAAGAATGCGGAAGTAGTGAATCTTGCAGGTTGGGCTGGTGCTGCTCAACAGAACACATGGACTTTGTGGGCCATATGAGCAGATTCTCTTACTGCAAATAGTGGGCATATCAGGTCATATGACCAAAAAATACATTGGGATCTTCTAGTGAACCTATGAGTAGAATTTTTCTTTTTTCTGGACATGGACGGCAATACCAGGTAAGATTGACCAATGGTCTTCTGGTGACCATTTGAGCAGATTTGCTCTACTGGAATAGTGGCCACATACCAGGGTTGGACTGGCCCGCAAGAGTACACAAGGTCTTCTGGTGGGCCATATGAGATGATTCTTCATCCCATAGAGAATAGTTGGAATCTATAAAGGTTGGATGGCACACGGAGTACCCAGGAACTCTTCATGGCCAGCCTAGGGTAGATTTTCTCTATTCTCTAGTGAAAAAGAAGAAACTATCTACCATTTGTAGGAATTGTCAAAGGATCTTCTGGTGTCCAAATCTATCACTGATTTTATGACAACTTCCCCATAGAGAAAATCATTAATGGTTTTTGAATCTAGTATGGGGTTCCCCTAGCTTATTCTTCAAATTTCTGGATTAGTCTTAAATAGTCTCCAACCCATCCCCAAAGAAGTGATTGGATGGTCTGTCCACCTCTAATCAGCCCCAGAACAACACAATACTCCCAAATCTATAACCTGCTGCTGTTTCTGTAGGGCCTATATTGTGTTACAGCGGGACTAGGGACCACCAAACTCTCTCTTGACATGACGTGAGTGGCACAAATCAGGGCAGCGTGGCCCACCATACGATCCCATATGGTTATACCCTTTGTTACTAATTCGCGGTTTGCTAGTTGGGGACTTTATTTATGGTATCCTCTTGTCCCTAAACCTAATTTGCTGAAATTAAATACGTTACAAAACTAGTATCATACATTAATAGAAAAGGCGATTGGTGTCCCAAAATAAATCAAAACATGATTAAAAAAAGTGGTACATCCTTTAAATGTTCAAAATGTATGTTCATCTTATAGGATTTGTACTACAGCGATGTAGTCACTCATGAATTTATAGTTTCAGTTTGTTTAAAAAAAAAACAGTACAATCCATCAATGTTATACATCAAATATAATATTAGTGCTGCTATACATGACAAACCACTAGTGTGCCGCAAACGGACATCTATAGGAATCACATTTGTGAATAATGTTGCAAAACCCAAAGCACTGAAATATTCTTTGAGCTAATGCAGAAGGACAATGCGAGTGCCCATCACTTGAAAATCTCGCTATAGGTTGAAGCATATTCCATGGACATTGGATTTGGATGAGGATTGGGACACAATCGGGCGTTAACTAGTTCAATGTATTGTTGGACCTGCAAAAGGCCATCATTCCCATGGAATGGAGCCAACCTATGACTATAAACTACGATTTGTGAGGTAGTTATTAAACCTTCAAATCTATGCCTCACAGAAGGTTAATATAACCGCCTATTACCGTCTAAGATAATCTAAGGAGTCATTGAATGTTGGTTCGCGGGGCACGCCGAGGATAAACAGAGCCATCCCGGCGCTCCGATGCTGCAGATAACCACACAGATGATTAACAAACTCTTGTCTGTTCTGTCTAATATATGCAAGAGTAAAGGTAATTTATAGCTGATTAATGCCGGGTCATTGAGAGCACTGACACATCTATTTACCGCGTAGTACGTCGGACTGGAAATGACCTCCGCTAGTCCAGGAGGGGAGCGATACAGTGGCTTGACATGACTGGGAGTTACCAAATCACCAGTGGATACGATCTGACTCTGTAGAGTTTCATGTATGATGAAACTTTTAGAGAACTTTTTTTTTTTATCAGAGGCAAGGGGTTGGCGGTATAAAGAGATAAAATATTTGGTGAATGGGGAGCAATAAACTGTTTTGGATGGGGCTTAACTTCTCACTTTATTCACTTATATCCATGACCTGTGTAACTTCGATGCCCTGCAACACTCAATCAAGGGTCTTGCCAGCACAGGAAGTGACCTGTAAGTAGCAACCTCATTGGCTGATAGGAGTTATTTCCTCCTGGAAGGTGGGGTTAGAAGAGGAAGTTTTAAAATTGAAGCTGATATGATATATATATATATAATATACTATAGAGAGAGAGAGAGAGAGAGAGGATGCTATTTTGGGGTAATCTTTACTGGAGGATTTAAACAATTCGGGGTCCAAATCAATTTATATCCAAGGCCACCAACAAGCTCCACTCCAAATGGTAGGAGAAACAACTGTATCGCACCCTGGCACCCTGGCACAATCATCTTAATTCGGCCACTGTGGAGCTCCCCTAATTTGGAACTCTATTGCCAGAACCCTCTGAAGGGATTGTGGCTGATACCACACCAAGGGATTCTGGCCGGAGTGTGATAGACCCTATTCTTTCACAATTGATTCCCTTGGCTGAGCTGACAGTTTGTGTTCGTTTGAAGTTTGGTGGTTTCATTTTGCGGCTTAGCTGGGGTTTTCAGATGGGGGATGTACTGATGGATGACTGAGTCAGTAGTGACAGAACACCTTAATATCTTATCCTCGTTCAATCAGTGTGGTTAAACTTCTCTCTGTAATTTGTAGCACATCTATCTGTTTTCTGATTTTGATGCCACTGAAACCCATTTCTGAGCGCTTGTAACCCAGCCTATAATGGACCAGAACCTGTACCTGAGCCTGATCCGGAACCCTGAACCCCAGCCTCATCCAGAAAACATGGATCACATTCTATCTGAAACCCTAAACTCTTGCCTGATCCTGTTTTCCCAATTCTTTGTGTTGCCTATTTATATGTCGTCTCGTTTAATTTTTCTTTCTTTCTTCGTCATCTGTTCAGAGCAGGGAGTGCTTCATTGTTCCTTACTGTTACGCGACCGGCAATTAGGTAGGAATTGGGTTATGGATGACTCTCGGGCCTATGTTCCCATTTGCATGGTGATATGCACGCATTTTCGATCCACCTCCACAACTTGCTGTTATCCCATATGATCAATGCTGCCTTTTGTAAAAAGATTTTAGAGCAGCATTTTGTCCTTCAGAGCAGAAATCTTTACACTGTCAAAAAAAAACGGCCTCTACTGTACCTGATGCTGATGGTATCCATAATTCTGGACAGTTTGAATCTTGAGTTTTAGCAAGTTTTAGTTAAGGAATACCCCTTTAAGAGGAAAAACCAATCAGTGATGCCCGGACCTGCTACGCAGCTGTCACCGGAGTCAGGAAACATACTCACATTTATTCCTGATTTAGATCCATCAATTTTCAGCTCTGATCAGGACATGATCAAATCCCAGCACCCGGGAGAGGAAGAGACGACTCATGAAACCTGAAGAGCAGAAAGTTTTAAGTTCCTCCCAAGAAGATTCATTCCCCTTGTTTATATCATAGTGTATGAGGCCTAAATCACCACAACCGCCTGACACCATGTAAATACCAGGAGGAGCCGCTACATGAAAGACAGCAAGAAATACAGAGTCACATCTATCCAAAATATATTCGTACATAGGGGGCAGATCTTATAGTAGTTATATTCTTGTTCATAGGGGCAATATTATGTAGTTATGTGGAAATGAAGAGAAAACAAAATGTGGGCTCCAGCAAGTGAGAGTGTGTGACTCCGTTTTTCATATAATAAATCCAAAAGGTTTATTTCGACATCTTAAAACTTGCAGTATGCAAGGAGACAGGCATGGATACACAGAAGACGTGACACATAGACAGAGCTTGCGGTAACGCATTTCGGACTGTAGCCAAATAGTCCTTATCATACCTAGTCTCAGGTAATCTGTTGCAGGCTTTAAAGTCACCCTAGTGTGGTACTTATAAAGCCTGCAACAGATTACCTGAGCTAGGTATGAGTAAGGACTAGTTGGCTACAGTTCCGAAACGACCGTTTACCGCAAGCTCGTCTATGTGTCACGTCTTCTGTGTATCATGGCTTGTCTACTCTTGCATACTGCAAGTTTAAGATGTCGTCGAAAAACCTTTTGGATTTATATGAAAAACGGAAGTCACACACTCTTCACGTTGCTGGAGCCCACAGCAGTTGTGTTTCTCTTCATCTTACCACATTTGCGCCGAGTGGTGAAGGTGGGCCCACATTTCCGGATTGGACCCTGGCTCCTAGCAATACTGCGTTCCACGGCCAAGAAGAAAACCACCAGGGGTGGTGAGCTGATTTTCCAATTTTTTTCTCTTATGTGTTCGTTTTATATATAAGTTAAGTCTAAATCATGGCTATATGTTTTTACTTACATAGGGGCAGTATTATAGTATTAAGTCTTGTTACATAGGGGGACTATAAGTAATCTGACTGGGACAGTATATAGTAGTTAGTATTCTTGTACATAGGGGGCAGTACCGATTATAGTATGATATATTTGCTAGGTCACATAGCAGCAGGTATTTTATGTAGTTATCTCTTGGTACAATGGGGGGCCAGGATATGTAGTAGGTTAGTCTGTTAATAGGACAGCGTATTAAGACAAGTATATTCCTGTTACATAGGGGCGTAAGGCAGATTAATAGTAGATATGTCTTAGAATAGGGGGCAGATTATAAGTAGCTTATTATACTTGCACATAGTGAGCAGTAGATATTATAGTAGTGTAATTACTGACATAGGGGGCAGGTTATACTAGTATATGTCTTGTAATAGGGGGCAGTCTTATAGGTAGTTAATTCGTGTACTGGGGGCAGTAATTAGTTATATGTCTGTACATAGGTGGGCAGTATATAGTAGTTATTCATATTCTTGACATAGGGGGGCAGTATGTATAGTACGATATATCTTTGTACATAGGAGCAGTATATAGTAGTTATATTCTTGTACATAGGGGCAGTATTATAGTAGTTATTATTGTCATAGGAGATTAGGAGCAGTATATTACTAGGCAAAGTGAGTATTTCAGGGCAGTTAGAGTACATGTTACTAGGTGCGTTAGGCTTCGACCAGGGCAGTGCTATAGTAGTTATAGGTCTTGTACATAGGGGGCGGCTAGAGTTCTAGTAGTTATATTACTTGGTAATAGGGGCGGGCACGATATATTATAGTAGGTTTATATCTCGTGAGACATAGGGGGCAGTGTTTAGATGTAGTTATACTTGTGTACATAGGGGGCAGAATTATAGTAGTTATAATGATCTGTCACATAGGGGCAGTATTATAGTAGTTAATCTTTGTTGTTACATAGGGGGCATGATTAGAGAGTTATATTCTATGTACATAGGGGGCAGATATTATAGTAGTTATATTCCGGTTAAATAGGGAGGAATATTATAGTAAGTTATGTATTCTGTCATAGGGGCAGTACTCACTACTTCGTAGGTTATATCTAAGGTGCTACATAGCGGGGCAGATTTATAGTAGTATTTTCTTCATAGGCATTTATATCTATTCTTGTACATAGGGGCAGATTATATTAGTTATTCTGTACATAGGGGGCAGTATTATAGTAGTTATATTGTGACATAGGGAGGCAGTAGTACTATAGCAGTTATATTCTTGTACATAGGGGCAGATTTGTGTTATATTCTTGTACATAGGGGGCAGTATTATAGTAGTTATATTCCTGACATAGGGGGCAGTATTATAGTAGTTATATTCTTGTATAGGGGCAGTATTATAGGTGTATATTCTTGTAATAGGGCAGTAGTATAGTAAGTTATATTCTTGTACATAGGGGGCAGTATTATAGTAGTTATTATTCTGTACATAGGGGGCAGTATTATAGTAGTTATATTCCGTACAAGGGGGAGTATTATAGTAGTTATATTCTTGTACATAGGAGGCAGTATTAAGTAGTTATATTCTTGTACATAGGAGGCATATTTAGTAGTTATATTCTTTGTCATAGGTGGCAGTAGTATAGTTATATTCTTGTACACGAAGCTGTATTTTATAGTATAATAATTTTAGGAATAAACTTCAAGAAGCAGCATTATGTACTTATGTCTTTGTTCAATCCTAAACAATGTCAAGGGACTTTTTCCTTGTCCATACCCTGTAATTTTGAGAAATGCTGTGTGCAACTTCTGAGACCTGCAATTTCCTCTGACCTTTTGGAGTGAAATTTCAGGTGTAGATTCTATGTTTCTTATTACACGAGATTAAGGCCTTAAATAGTGTCATTTTCTGGCCCCTGGACTTTTATTGTATTTTATCTTTCCTGGATTATGTATCATTTTTATGTATGGTATATTGTTGACAATGTATTTAGGGAATTCTGTGATGTCTAACAATAAGTGTGATTCTTACCATAGGGAGCCCTTCTTCTATCGACATGATGATATATGGAGGACTCTACATCCTGGTGGAGACTTGCTGACTGCTTTGCTTGTCTTCTTGCCTTTGCTTGTTGTTGAGCCGTTTGCTTTTCTTACCTGTATCTCTCCATTTCTCCATTTACCAGGCTGGACTATAGGCTGTCATTAAGGGGAAAAAGATAGAACTATTAGTTTCATAATAGGTGATCCGCTTCTCAAGATGTTTAAGTACAGTTTAACCCCTTCCCCTTTAACCTCTTATGTAAACCCTACTTGCAAAATTGGCTTTAACTATTAGAAGACATCCAACCACAAAGATGTGGTCTTATGATAACAATCCTATTATGGGTCTCTTTGAAGAACTTTGCAGATTAGAAGTTAGTCCCACATAGATCGCACTTAATAAGAACCCATCTTGCTTTGGAGGACTTGTTTCTCCTACATCATATAGACAATCCATTACTAAGAATGTAATACTTTTTTTATCCACATGAAGCGCTGCAGGGAAACGGTACACTTGTCTCCAGATAATCACTCAGGGTTCATGTGTGGTGACACTTTGGGGGCACATTTATTTACCAGTCCCGTTGATGCGGCCGATCCGGAATGTCCGACGAGGATTAGGGTCGCCGCAATTCACTTACAGTGTGCGCCCAATTTCTTGAATGTGTCGCCTCCCCCGCTCAGGTGCGCTGGAGTTCACCATCTTCTTCCCGGTGCATGTAAGTGCTGATCTTGCGACACAATCTGAATTTTAAATCCTGCGGTTTGTCCGAATCAGTCGGGTTGTCAGACGGCCATGCCCCTCGATTTGAGTCGCATGAAAGCCAGTGCCGATGCGGCACAATCTGCTCGTGTGCGCCAAAAACCCGGGGCAATTCAGTGTAAATCAGAAATAGTCAGGAAACCAGCGGAAATGCATCCAACGGACCCTTAGTAAATGTGCCCCTTTGTGACTTATTCTCAAAAGGTCCCTGGAGTGGACACATTTTCACATGGGTCTCAAAGTTCTCTTAGAAGAATATTGCAGATGAGGACCTTCAACTTTTGTCCACAGTGGTCAGTGTCTCTCTGGAGGACAATATACAGGCGGTCCCCTACTTAAGGACACCCGACTTACAGACAACCCATAGTTACAGACGGACCCCTCTGCCCACTGTGACCTCTGGTGAAGCTCTCTGTATGCTTTACTATAGTCCCAGACTGCAATGATCAGCTGTAAGGAGTCTGTAATGAAGCTTTATTGATAATTCTTGGTCCAATTACACCAAAAATTTTGAAACTCCAATTGTCACTGGGGCAAAAGAAAAAAAATTGTCTAGAACTTCCATTATAAAATATACAGTTTCGACTTACATACAAATTCAACTTAAGAACAAAACTCCAGACCCTATCTTGTATGTAACCCGGGGACTGCCTGTACTGGAAATCTGTTAATAAGAATAGGAATTGTGTAATTCTTCACTTCCCCTTTGGGGGTGCTGTAGGAAAGTTGCATGATTACATCCACATTTCCAATGATCACAGAAGGTTCTATTTCAATCTTAGGGGAAATTTTAACTTTCCAACTTAATTAAATTAGACAAGTTCTTTGTTCCCTGGAGTGGACGCACATCTTCTTAAAAGGTCTTAGAATGTATAAATGGGCTCCCTTTGAAGTCTGGTGATCAATAACTCCCTCCGTTCCCGTGTAATACATATTTATCCGTGTTATGGGGAGACTACACTCCCAGAGGTAATGTGGTTTGCAGATCCCTTGGTGTCCTATAAAAACTTTGACCTTTCTCTTGCCCAGTATCAATATTTCGATCATCGCTGCCCTTGGGATCCAGCTGGTCAGTCCGCAGGTCATAAAGCAGGATGAAAGCCATAATTATTGTACAAGACTGTTATAGGCCCCCTATAGATTGATGCGATGCACTAATGTATCTCTCATTGATCGAGGGGGCGCCCACCATCAGACCTCCCAGGGTCTCCGCTCATATACTGAGCCCATCAAGAAGAGGATTTACATAGCTGCATGTATGAAAGTTTATAGAAGACTGAAAAATAATCAGAAGATGATTAAGAATGTAATAACTTAGTTCTCTGACTCCATACTTTTATGATGAGCTCTCAATATTGGAATTTTTGGAATGTTTGGTTATTTTGGAATTTTAGGTATTTTTTTCATAACCCTTTAAGGAGTAATGGAGGAATCTGTCTCCCTTGCTCTTGGCCAGAGTATAGAGGTTACAAGGATTGCCCCTCGCCTGCCGGGCCCTTTATTCCATAGAACTTGCTATAGATGGACAATGTGCAATACCTCACTTCCCCTGCGGGGGCACTGCAGTGACGTTGATGACTTACTTCCAGGTTTCCAAACAGATTACAACTAATCACTCAGGGTCTGGGTGAGGGCACATTTTGTGATACCTTTTCTGGTCTGTTCTTCCACCAAGAGCCACACTTTAATGGGTCCTAAGGCGTATGTGATACTTGCTAGGAACCATAAAGTGTCACTACACGCCCCTGGAAATAAAAGCCACTTTTCGAAATGGTAGGGTGCCTGAGCATTATAGCAACTAGCCACTGGTTTTATGTAACGGTGATCTATGCTTTCCAGAGCCTAGCCTTGTCATCATTGTCTCATAATGATTCCTGGTCACCATTTCATCCCAACCCACAAACCCCCAGGGGTAAGAGCCACCTCCAGCCTTGTGAAGGTGCCTGAGCATTATAGCTATTGATCACCAGTTCTCTGCATTTCTGATCCTGGCTTTGTCAGCTATGTATCTCACTCATCTTTGACTCTGTCTCTGACACATCATGTGACAATTAATGATAACAGTCACCTTCCATCGTTGTAGGGTGCCTGAGCATTTCAACTATTTGTAGGTAGTTTACTTTGAGGATGATCTGTGTGTTCCTGACCCCGGCTTTCTTGTCTTTGTTTCTGACCCATTGCTGACCTGACTCTGAACCATATCTGTCTGTTCTCACCATTGGCTTGTTCATAGACTCTACCTGCCGTCTACCTGCCCTTGCCTCAGTCTGTCTATGATTATGCCGAAAACTATTCAAATATGTTCCTGCCCTGACCATTGGCTTGTGCTTAAACATTGCCTGGCATCGACCTACCTGACCTCAGCCTGTCTATGGCTGCTCCAATGACTATTCCAATATCTTCCTGCCCTGACCATTGACTTGTGTCTAAATACTGCCTGACATTCACCTACCTGACCTCAGCCTGTCTATGGCGGTCCCAATGACTATTCCAATATCTTCCTGCCCTGACCATTGGCTTGTGCTTAAACACTGCATGACATTCCCCTACCTGACCTCAGCCTGTCTATGGCTGTTCCAATGTTTATGCATAAGCCAATGGTCAGAACAGGAAAAATTTGGAATAGTCATCACAACAGCCATAGACAGGCTGAGGTCAGGTAGGTGAATGTCAGGCAGTGTTTAGACACAAGCCAATGGTCAGGGCAGGAAGATATTGAAATAGTCTTCGGGACAGCCATAGACAGGCTGAGGTCAGGTAGGTGAATGTCACGCAGTGTTTAAGCACAAGCCAAAAGTAAGGGCAGGAAAATTTTGGAATAGTCATTGGGACAGCCATAGACAGGCTGAGGTCAGGTAGGTGAATCTCAGGCAGTGCTTATGCACAAGCCAGTAGTCAGTACAGTAAGAATTTGGAATTAACACTGCCTGACATTCACCTACCTGACCTCAGCCTGTCTATAGCTGTTCCAATGACCATTCCAAAAGCTTCCTCCCCTGACCATTGGCATGTGTCTAAACACTGCCTGACATTCACCTACCTGACCTCAGCCTGTCTATAGCTGTCCATGCCTATATAATAGCAGCTTAGATACAGCAGCTCGGCTCTATTTAAGGTGGATGTCTATATAATGGCAGCTTAGATACAGCAGCTCGGCTCTATGTAAGGTGGATGCCTATATAATGACAGCTTAGATACAGCAGCTCGGCTCTATGTAAGGTGGATGCCTATACAATAGCAGCTTAGATACAGCAGCTCAGCCCTATGTGAGGTGGATGCGTATATAATAGCAGCTTAGATACAGCAGCTCAGCTCTATGTAAAGAGGATGCCTATATAATGGCAGCTTAGATACAGCAGCTCAGCTCTATGTAAGGTGAATGTCTGTTGAATGGCAGCTTAGATACAGCAGCTCAGCTCTATGTAAGGTGAATGTCTGTTGAATGGCAGCTTAGATACAGCAGCTCAGCTCTATGTAAGGTGGATGTCTGTATAATGGCAGCTTAGATACAGCAGCTCAGCTCTATGTAAGGTGGATGTCTGTATAATGGCAGCTTAGATACAGCAGCTCAGCTCTATGTAATGTGGATGCCTGTATAATGGCAGCTTAGATACAGCAGCTCAGCTCTATGTAAGGTGAATGCCTATATAATAGCAGCTTAGATACAGCCTCTGTATCTGGAATCTCTTACTATCACCAGTGGACTATGCTGTGAGTGACCCCTATAGTGTAAAATGACTTGTTACATTGTATAACATTGCATTGTCTTACACATTCCCGGATTCTGGCTCCAGCAGGATGACCCAGTCTGGAAGTTGTTCCACAATGAACATTCGTGATATTTAATAACCGCCTAAGAAATTAAGGAAGGCAAACAAATGAAAAGCAACTAATCCAACGAAAAAGCTACGGAGGTCCCTGCCTCGCGCTGCCGCAGGAACAAGATATGTAAACACAAGTGTTAATTTCCCCTGTGATAAGCGGCACATTGTGCCGACACCCCAGCGCTGGAGTGATACATTGTAGAAGCTTCACATTCCTGGTCCTGACACTCGCTGCCGTTAATCCACCTCCAGTAATTACTCTGCGGCCATAGGAGACTGTGTAGTGTCTGGTGCGAAGGAATATTATGGAACAATCAGTCTCTGCTGGACACATTGTTATCATATAATATATGACTGTATTATAGATCTGCAAAACGTCAACTATACAAATCTATGAGCACATACTTTAACTCCAGAGAACTCAACTCAGAAGTGCAACTTAAAGGGAACCTGTCAGCAGGTGCTGACTGCAACCAGTATTATGTTTTGTCCCTAAAATGATGTGTCATCAGACTTTTGTGTAAGTTAGTAGCAGCAGAACTGTGAAATATGGATTTATATTCCAGGATTATAGCATATCCAAGTGCAGTATGGGCATGTCCTCACACTGCTGTGTTCTATCAGCCGCTGTAGATGTATTATCATACCAGTGTATATGTTGTTAGTAGCAGCAGAACTGTGAAATATGGATTTATATTCCAGGATTGCAGCATATCCAAGTGCAGTAGAGGCATGTCCTCACACTGCTGTGTTCCATCAGCCACTGTAGATGTATTATCATAGCACTGTATATGTTGTTATAAGCAGTAGGACTGTGAAATATTACTTTCTACTTGCGCTTCAGTACCACACATAGTACAATAGCAACTACTGGCCTGCTTTCTGATGGTTTCCATACAGCAACTATATATTCATGAAATAATGGGGCACATTTACTTACCCGTTCCTGTCGCGATCCCAGATCCGGACTGTCCGATGAAGATGAAGTCCGAGGCGATTCACTAACATCCTGCGCCCAATATCCCGCATGTGTCGCTTCCCTGCTCAGGTTCACCTTCTACTTCCCGGTGCATGACACAATTTACGATGTTGAATCCGTCAGATCGTCCGAAGGGGCGCCTCCCCCCCCCATTTGTTTTGCGCGAAAGTCGGTGCCGATGTAGGAAAAAACAGTCCTGTGCGCCAAAAAGCCCTGTTAAATGCGGCACTAATCGGAAATCTTTGGGAGACCCGACGAAAATGTGGTCCGCGGAGCCTTAGTAAATGAGCCCCAATGTGCTTGGATGTCAAATTTAAAACAAAAGACACAGGTAGGTCAACCACAGTTGTAATAAAACCCATCTACAGGAGTTATCCTGCCTGTTGATGGTTTCCAGGTAGCATCTGTGCATTTCTGCATTAATACGTTTCTGTATTCAGAATAGACTAGATGGGAATGAAAATATGTAAGATGTAATAACCTTACAAAAATAGATGACCCTCTTGCTGATGGTTTCCATGGGGTAAATGCTAATTTCTGTTGTATATAAAGTAAACTCATCAAATGGGTGACAGAGGGTTATGGGACACGTCATAGAGATTGTATCTGCAGAGGCGGGGGCCCGTGTTACCCCCAGGGGGCTGATTCTGTGCCTATGGATACATAGTTGTCTCCGGGGTCGTCAAGGGTTGAGACGCCTCTTAGATCGGCAGCTGAATGAGTTCTTTGTGTTCCGGAGGATGAAGATGCTGGAAATGTTGCGTTTTGTCCGCAGCTAATGAGTCACGTCACCCGATGACGCAAGTTGAACTATTTTTGAATAATTTCATGTTTCTTTGCACCAAAAATTGCTTCCTAGAAGAGAAAACTCTTCATGTAATTATAACTCTGCCGCGTCTATAGGTGTCTCCTCCGCCATGCAGAATCCTGGCTGCAGAGCATCGCAGCCATAATCTATTCCCCCCGCAGCGAGACAAAATAATGTGTCGCTGGAGATTTGCTGTGTGCGCCGCTAATGCTGGCACCGAGCCTCAGGCGCCGAACCGGTAGCGATACATTGTAACAGAAAAATGCTGTGACATCCAGAAAAGCATGTCATGCTGGGAGGTGACAGGATTTCCCACAAGGCCGTGCAGCTTGCTATACAAATTAATAGAACATGATGGGGAAAGTTAGAGTTTGATATCAGTTCATGAGCCCAAGGAATTCGCTTTTTATGGAGAAACTACACTTGGGGATTAACGGAAATGAGTCAGCAAATGGAATCAGACCCTTGTGTCCGCTGTTAGTAGCAGCAGGACTGTACAAATATAGCTTTATATTTCAGGATTGTAGATTATCCAAGTCAGCTGGAGATGTGTCCTCACACTGCTGAACTCTGTGCTCCCTGCAGCCAGTGCTATGTACTGTCCCTGGAGAGATGTATAATCAGACCTTTGTGTCCGCTGTTAGTAGCAGCAGGACTGTACAAATATGGCTTTATATTCCAGGATTGTAGATTATCCAAGTCAGCTGGAGAGGTGTCCTCACACTGCTGTACTCTGTGCTCTCTGCAGACAGTGCTATGTACTGTCCCTGGAGAGATGTGTAATCAGACCTTTGTGTCCGCTGTTAGTAGCAGCAGGACTGTACAAATATGGCTTTATATTCCAGGATTGTAGATTATCCAAGTCAGCTGGAGATGTGTCCTCACACTGCTGTACTCTGTGCTCTCTGCAGAAAGTGCTATGTACTGTCCCTGGAGAGATGTGTAATCAGACCTTTGTGTCCGCTGTTAGTAGCAGCAGGACTGTACAAATATGGCTTTATATTCCAGGATTGTAGATTATCCAAATCAGCTGGAGATGTGTCCTCACACTGCTATTCCAGGATTGTAGCTTCTCTAAGTGCACTGGGGGCGTGTCCTCACACTGCTGTACTCTGTGCTATCTGCAGCTGCCAGTGTTATGTACTGTCCCTTGTGAGATGTGTAATCAGATCTTTGTGTCCACTGTTAGTAGCAGCAGAACTGTGATATATGGATTATAATACTGCCCCCTATGTACAGGAATATAACTACTATAATACCGCCCCTATGTACAAGAATATAACTACTATAATACTGCCCCCTATGTACAAGAATATAACTACTATAATACTGCCCCCTATGTACAGGAATATAACTACTAAATTAAATGTTTTAATTGTATCTTTTTACTGTTCTTCACTTTTTTTTTTTAAATTAAATGCTCGTTATCGAGCAGGGCAAATACTCGTCCGAGCAACGAGCCGGTCCGAGTATGCTAATACTCGACCGAGCATCAAGCTCGGACGAGTATACTCGCTCATCACTATTCAATATAGAATCATCCACATTAACTATATTTTGTCAATTTAAGTTCTTATATTGTGATAAAACAAACTTTTTTGGGGAACACAAACTGTATGGTAAGTTAGACAGGGATGATTGTGGTGCAAGGGATTAATCAATTGTCAAACAACCGAAAATGGTCTGAATTAACTTGATTTTTGTGGGTGTGACACAAAATGTGCTAAAAAACAGTAAAGGAGCAAAAAAGTTTTGGGATTCACAGGAACATGGTAAAAATAATGTGATCATGGTCACACAGCTAGCCGGGGGGGGGGGTGTTACCTTTGTTGTTGTGTTGGTGTTATTATTGGGGGAGTTAAGTGATATTAGGTTTGTATGGGGTGCATTATGGTCCAAAACCTTTTGCTATTTTATGTTCTCAGTCTGCCTAACGTGCCTATAACATTGCATTGTAATCTTGCACATTCCCGGATTCTGGTTCCAGCAGGATGACCCAGTCTGGAAGTTGTTCCACAATGAACATTTCTAATATTTAATAACCTCCGAAGAAATTAAGGATAGCAAACAAATGAAAAGCAACTAATCCAAAGAGAAATCTATGGAGGTCCGCACCTAGCGCTGCCGCAGGAACAAGATATGTAAACACAAGTGTTAATTTCCCCTGTGATAAGCGGCACATTGTGCCGACACCCCAGCGCTGGAGTGATACATTGTAGAAGCTTCACATCCTGGTCCTGACACTCGCTGCCGTTAATCCACCTCCAGTAAATTACTCTGCGGCCATAGGAGACTGTGTAGTGTTTGGTGCGAAGGAATATTATGGAACAATCAGTCTCTGCTGGACCACTGTTATCATATTAATATAGACTGTATTATAGATCTGCAAAACGTCAACTATACCAAATCTATGAGCACATACTTTAACTCCAGAGAACTCAACTCAGAAGTGCAACTTAAAGGGAACCTGTCAGCAGGTGCTGACTGCAACCAGTATATTGTTGTCCCTAAAATGATGTGTCATCAGACTTTTGTGTAAGTTGTAGCAGCAGAACTGTGAAATATGGATTTATTTCAGGATTATAGCATATCCAAGTGCAGTATGGGCATGTCCTCACAACTGCTGTGTTCTATCAGCCGCTGTAGAAGATGTATTACATACCAGTGTTATATGTTGTTAGTAGCAGCAGAAACTGTGAAATATGGATTTATATTCCAGGATTGCAGCATATCCAAGTGCAGTAGAGGCATGTCCTCACACTGCTGTGTTCCATCAGCCACTGTAGATGTATTATCATAGCACTGTATATGTTGTTATAAGCAGTAGGACTGTGAAATATTAACTTTTACTTGCGCTCAGTACCACACATAGTACAATAGCAACTACTGGCCTGCTTTCTGATGGTTTCCATACAGCAACTATATATTCATGAAATAATGGGGCCATTACTTACCGTTCCTGTCGCGGATCCCAGATCCGGACTGTCCGAGATGAAGGATGAAGTCCGAGGCGATTCACTAACTCCTGCGCCCAATATCCACGCATGTGTCGCTCCCTGCTCAGGTTCACCTTCTACTTCCCGTGCAATGACACAATTTACGATGTTGAATCCTCAGATCGTCCGAAGGGGCGCCTCCCCCCCCCATTTGTTTGCGGCGAAAGTCGGTGCCGATGTAGGAAAAAACAGTCCTGTGCGCCAAAAAGCCCTGTTAAATGCGGCACTAATCGGAATCTTTGGGAGACCCGACGAAAATGTGGTCCGCGGGAGCCTTAGTAAATGAGCCCCAATGTGCTTGGATGTCAAATTAAAACAAAAGACACAGGTAGGTCAACCACAGTTGTAATAAAACCATCTACAGGAGTTATCCTGCTGTTGATGGTTCCAGGTAGCATCTGTGCATTTCTGCTTTAATACGTTTCTGTATTCAGAATAGACTAGATGGGAATGAAAATATGTAAGATGTAATAACCTTACAAAAATAGATGACCCTCTGCTGATGGTTTCCATGGGGTAAATGTAATTTCTGTTGTATATAAGTAAACTCATCAAATGGGTGACAGAGGTTATGGGACACGTCATAGAGATTGTATTCTGCAGAGGCGGGGGCCGTGTTACCCCCAGGGGGCTGATTCTGTGCCTATGGATACATAGTTGTCTCCGGGGTCGTCAGGGTTGAGACGCCTCTTAGATCGGCAGTGAATGAGTTCTTTGTGTTCCGGAGGAGTGAAGATGCTGGAAATGTTGCGTTTTGTCCGCAGCTAATGAGTCACGTCACCCGATGACGCAAGTGTGAACTATTTTGAATAATTTCATGGTTCTTGCACCAAAAATTGCTTCCTAGAAGAGAAAACTCTTCATGTAATTATAACTCTGCCGCGTCTATAGGTGTCCTCCGCCATGCAGAATCCTGGCTGCAGAGCATACGCAGCCATAATCTATTCCCCCGCAGCGAGACGAAATAATGTGTCGCTGGAGATTTGCTGTGTGCGCCGCTAATATGGCACCAAGCCTCAGGTGCCGAACCGGTTAGCGATACATTGTAACAGAAAAATGCTTGTGACATCCAGAAAAGCGTGTCATGCTGGGAGGGGTGACAGGATTTCCCACAAGGCCGTGCAGCCTTGCTATACAAATTAAGAGAACAAATGATGGGGAAAGTTAGAGTTTGATATCAGTCATGAGCCCAAGGATATCGCTTTTTTGGAGAAACTACACTTGGGGATTAACGGAAATGAGTCAGCAAATGGAATCAGACCTTTGTGTCGCTGTTAGTAGCAGCAGGACTGTACAAATATGGCTTTATATTCCAGGATTGTAGATTATCCAAGTCAGCGGAGATGTGTCCTCACACTGCTTACTCTGTGCTCTCTGAACAGTGCTATGTACTGTCCCTGGAGAGATGTGTAATCAGACCTTTGTGTCCGCTGTAGTAGCAGGCAGGACTGTACAAATATGTCTTTATATTCCAGGATTGTAGATTATCCAAGTCAGCTGGAGATGTGGTCCTCACACTGCTGTACTCCTGTGCTTCTGCAGACAGTGCTATGTACTGTCCCTGGAGAGATGTGTAATCAGACCTTTGTGTCCGCTGTTAGTAGCAGCAGGACTGTACAAATATGGCTTTATATTCCAGGATTGTAGATTATCCAAGTCAGCTGGAGATGTGTCCTCACACTGCTGTATTCTGTGCTCTCTGCAGACAGTGCTATGTACTGTCCCTGGAGAGATGTGTAATCAGACCTTTGTGTCGCTGTTAGTAGCAGCAGAACTGTACAAATATGCTTTCTATTCCAGGATTATCGATTATCCAAGTCAGCTGGAGATGTGCCTCCACACTGCTGTACTCTTTGCTCTCTGCAGAAAGTGCTATGTTACGTCCTGGAGAGATGTGTAATCAGACCTTTGTGTCCGCTGTAGTAGCAGCAGGACTGTACAAATAGCTTATATTCCAGGATTGTAGATTATCCAAATCAGTGGAGATGGTGCCTCACACTGCTATTCCAGGATTGTAGCTTCTCTAGTGCACTGGGGGCGTGTCCTCACACTGCTGTACTCTGTGCTATCTGCAGCTGCCAGTGTTATGTACTGTCCCTTGCGAGATGTGTAATCAGATCTTTGTGTCCACTGTTAGTAGCAGCAGAACTGTGATATATGGATTGTTATTCGAGGATTGTAGCTTCTCCAAGTGCACTGGGGGCTTGTCCTCACACTGCTTTGTCTGTGCTTTCTATAATCAGTGTTATCCCTGGAGAAATGTGTATCAGACCTTTGTATATGTTTTATGTTGCCGAAGACTTGTGAAAAAATGGATTATATTTCCCCCGCCCTCATGCCCA
>CM033651.1:14691302-14731736 GCA_019512145.1 Engystomops pustulosus
ATGGATTGTTATTCGAGGATTGTAGCTTCTCCAAGTGCACTGGAGGCTTGTCCTCACACTACTGTGTCTGTGCTTTCTATAATCAGTGTTATCCCTGGAGAAATGTGTAATCAGACCTTTGTGTATGTTTTTAGTTGCCGAAGACTTGTGAAAAATGGATTTATATTTCCCCCTCCCTCCATGCCCACTCCCCCAGGAGAGCTGCAATCTCACCTGCACCTATAAATATTCCATACCACCCCCTCCGAGAAGTAGGGGACCCCCCCTCTCTCCATGTTCCCCCATAATGCTCACCCACATCACTATATACTCTGTACTAACCCATCAGATGTGGGGGCCCCCTCCTGCCACACTCCCCGAGTAAAGCCGCCCCCTCATCTACATCTCCCCCCCCCCCGAGTTGTCGGGGCACCCCGGGGCCACCAGCCGGCAGCTCAGGAGAGTATTGAGCAGCTGCTGAGTGGTTTTAATTAAGAGACGGAGAAGATATTTTCATTGACTTTGTACAGAAGAAAAATCCATCAGCATAAATACATCTAAATGTGCGGCTATTAGTGACTGATGGAAGATCTATGGACTGTACCACATGATCTCCGTCTACAGATGGACCCAATGGACCAGCAAGATGCCAGAATCTCACATCAATCATGTATCCAGCCGACAGATCCAGTGTAATACAGCGGATACAATGTATCAGACAACGGAATCTCAGGCTTCTACAGAACTGGGACCACGTCCTAAAGGTACTGGCATCTGCAGCCGTGATGAAGCCTCAGGACTAGCAGAGCCTTGGCACATGCAACCGCCTGGGCAGTGCCCGACCCGAAATAACCCAAAGAAATCTCATCCAATACACAGAGGTTAGATGCATCCCCTGGTTCATAGTGGACGTCAGTGAAGGCTCCAGAGATCCTTCCTGGTTGGTCATGAGCATTAGTTGTGGTCTAAGAGGTGGGATGTACCTAAAGGAGAGATAATAATCTAAAGAACCCCTTGATTTGGGTTCTCACAGCCCCAGTTGCAGAGGTTTCCTATAGACCCCCTTGCTCAATGATGGATGAAGCCAATGACCCTCTACCCATTGAATCCTTACACAATCTTTATGTACACATGGACCCTCTTTTCTCTGCCCTGGCTTTATTCTACCAGTATCCAACCAGGAACCAGCTACAACTTTGACTCAAAATAGTGAGTTAAGAGCACAGCAGTGTGGAGATAAGTCCAGCTACAATCCTTGGCATTATTCATTTTTTTCACAGTCACTTATTCAACATACACAAAAACTATAATTACACATCTCTCCATGGACAATACCTAAAACTGTCTGCACAGAGCATATCAGTGCACTTGGAGAAGCTAAAATCCGTAAATAGAAATCCATATTTCATAGTCCTGCTGCTACTAACAACATACAGAATGGTATGATTGCACAGCTGTCTAGAGACAATACCTGAAGAGAGCACAGAGCACAGCAGTGTAAGAATTAGCCCCCAGTGCACTTGGAGATGCTACACTATTTTTCACAGTCCTGCTGCTACTGGCAGCGTACATAAAGGTCTGATTACACATCTCTCCAGGGACAATACATAACACTGGCTGCAAAGATCATAGCAGTGTGAAGGCACACCCCCAGTGCACTTGGAAAAGATACAATCCTAGAATATGAATTCAAATTTCACAGTCCTGCTGCTACTAACAACATACATAAAGATATGATGACACATACATAATGCTGTCACACCTGATGACAGGTTCCCTTTAAATTCCTTGGCTATAAGTTGGTGAGTACCAGCTCATCTGAAAAGTTAGTCTTGCAGTTGTCCAGTTTTTCAGTACGAGGCACCTTGACAGATTTGATATCAGAATCCTCACAAAGGCTTCCAGGCGTTGTTGCAGCAATCCTCCGTCCCGATACTTAATCTCCATTGTTCCTATTCACTTTTCTGCCGAAGCAGCTGGAATCCAATTGATGGAACGCGGGCTGCTGAAAAGACATCATTTAACCGTTCATTGATCCGCGCTCCGCCATTGTAATTTGAGAAAGGGTCTCCGGAACACAGACGCCCGCTAATGGAAAAAGTGAATGAGAAAATCTCAGGACAAGCAACGGTTCCTTTAATTTCATGATCATCTGGCGAACACGATGAATGGTCTCGGGTTGCGGCAATTGTTGGGTATAAACTGCATCATTTTTTAACAATTTTGAATCCTTATATAAGCCGGAGAACTTTATAAGTCACTTGTAGTTACATCCAGGTCTTCATCTACGTGGAAGCGCTCATGTTCCATCCCGGATTAGCAGGGTGAATGCTCATCAGGGGGTCCCCATGATAAGTATGTCCTCCACATTGTGTGTACCCCCTCTGATCATGCCCCCCCTCCCCACCAACCAACATGTTCTTTTATTCAAAAGTACAGAATAACAATGGTTGTCGGAGAACAATGAACATCATGACTTGCAAGGATCATGTCCCTCACCCTCATGTCCTCAAAGATAACCCCATCATCATATTTCCAAGGATCATGTCCCTCACCTATCATCATGTCCTTCACTGATCATGTACCCAGTCATCATGTCTACCAAGGAGCAACATGTCCAGTCAGAGTAACATAATGGGGCACATTTTCTAAAGGTCCGCAGCCGCGAATCCGCGGCTGGAACGGGTAAGTAAATGTGCCCCAATCTCTTTTTTCCTTAAGGATGTGGTTCCCCCCAAAATCAGAATATCACCACTGATCCTGCCCCCCATCAATCAGCATGTATCCCACAATCCCCATTGATCAGCATGTCCATTAGAAAGTGCAACAGTAGGGTTCCACCAGATCAGCGCAACCTTCACCGAACATCATCCGCACAATCAAGTCCCTCATTTCCTCCACGTGTCCTTCACCAACGATCATGTATGCCATGGATTATCTTCTCCCCCAAGGATCATGTCCCTCACCAATCATAATGTCCTTCACTGATCATCAAGTCCACCAAGGATCAACATGTCCATTCAGAGAAACAAGACCTCTATTTTTCTAAGATTGCGCTTCCCCCCATGATCCCAATATCACCAGTGGTCATTCCCCCTATGAATCAGGTCCCCACTGTTCAGCATGTACCGTAATTTTTGGACTATAAGGCGCACCTTTGATTTTCTCAGAAATCAAAGGTGCGCCTTATAGTCCAGTGCGCCTTATATATGAACCGTACTTACAGACAACAGCTGCCTTGTACTGTGCACAGGTCTGCCACCTGCTGGTCATTCATCCTTGAAATCTGGTGCGCCTTATAATCCGGTGCACCTTATATATGAACCTAGACGTTTCAGGAGGCATTTATAATCCGGTGCGCCATATAGTCCGAAAAATACTGTAGATTAGAAAGTACAGAACACCAGTTGTTGTTAACAGTAGGGTTCCCCGCGATCAGTACGAGCTCCACCGATCATCATCATCATTACAGTAATCATGTCCCCCATTAATCAGTATGTATCCCACAATCATGTCCTCATCTATCAATATGTATCCAACTGTTTGTGACCCTCTCACCAATTATCTTGGCCCCTAAGGATCAAGTCTTGTATCAATCAGCATGACCCCAAATGATGTCCTCCACCAATAATATGCCCCATTGATCATCATGTTCCTAACCAATCATGTTCCCCAGCTCCTGACTAATCAGCTTATCATTGCCTTTACCATAGACAGGGATAACATGAAATCTTAGGCCAATCTGAAAAAGGGGGCAGATGCACAGGACGACCCTGCAAACGATCCATCAAAAATAGAGCATGGACCAGTCAGAGGAATTTTTTAGAGATCACTCATAAACTTGGTTTCTGTAAAAAACAGGCTGATGCAAATAAGGTTTGAAAAACTAATGTCAAATTTTATTTTTCATGGCTGATTCTGATCAGGTTCATGTGCAGGTCCAGGAAGAGTCAATGTAAAGTTTATTGTAACTAAATATCACATTTTTTAAGTGTCAGTTTATATATCCATAGCACCATGTGAACACAAGCTTATACCTAGACAGGATGATTGTGAGACCGCCCCTAATTTGAATATTACTTATCTTAAGCCACAGTCTACATCCGGTGGCAATGATAATTTGGTGACTTTAGTGGCTGCAGGGGCGTAACTACAACATAAGCGGCTGCTGAGGGGCCCGCAGTGTCAGGTGGGCCCCAGCATCTGACCTAACACATTAGAGAGTACACAGCATGAAATGTCGGCGGAGAGGGAGGGGACAAGTGTATAAATGTATATATCAGTGTATATATGTGTGTGCATGAGTATATAAATGTGTGTAAGAGTGTATAATTGTGTAAGTATACAAATATTTTCTGAGGGGTAAAGGGCCCCATTGAGAAGTCTGCTATGGGGCCCTACCTCTCCTAGTTACGCCCCTGGGTGGCTGTTACATTGGGGCAGATTTACTTACCCGGTCCTGTCGTGATCCCGCGTTGCGTTGTCCGACGGGGATTCGGGTCTGCCGCGATTCACTATGATCGTGTGACCGAGTTTCTGCATCCGTCGCTTCCGCGCCGAGGTCCGCTGGAGTTCACCTTCTTCTTCCCGGTGCTTGTAAGTGCATTGTCTTGCGACACAATTCTAAATGTTAAATCCCGCGCGTTGTCCGAATCCATCGGGTTGTCCTACGGCCCGCCCCCCGTTTCTGTTGCGTGCAAGCCGATGTGCCAAAATCCGATCGCATGCGCAAAAATCACAGGGCAATTCGGCGCAAAACAAAAATCGTCGGGGGACCCGACAAAAATGCGCTCCGTGGACCCTTAGTAAATGAGCCCCAATGTCACAATCCTTTCCCTGGACTATAGAGTCTCTCGCTGTCCAGCATCCGACAGCCATGAAACGCGGAGATAAGAATTGGAGAATTGTCAGTGCTAATGGCTGCCGTCCCTCCACCAGTGAATATTAAGTGTGACCCCCGCAATCTCCCATGACACCCAGTAGTAAATGATAGCTTTCCATTAGCAGGTGCTGCCTGGGTTACAGCTGCCTCCATTAGGAAGGGGGTCCGCAGCTGCGCCATATACCACGGCGCGGATACCACTCTGCAATTATTCTGGAAGAAAGACAATTAATGACATTGGGGGGTCTCCAGCGGAGCGGATGCACAGATATCCTTGTCCTCGTCATTAGACCCCTGCTGCGGCCGCTGCAGCTGATTGGCCCTGATATCACATTATCATATGATCTTAATGATGGACTGCCACACATATCAATCCGCAGGAAAGTCACATACTGTCCATCTGCTGCTGAATTTAACCTTATCTACAAAGAATTCTGGGAAATGGGACTTTAAAGAGCAAAGATTGCTGTTAACTCTCAGGATCTGGTTTGTTTTTCTAGAAACAGCGCCACTCCTGATCATAGGTTGCGTCTGGAATTGCAATAGGTCATTGAAATGGCAGAGATAGGAGCTTCCCCTATAGCATTGGTCCCTTTAATGGCTTTGCAGCTCCCTGCCACCCCCTGCTGTAGTGTAATGTCGGAGATGTCTCAGATCTTTCATTATTGGAATCATCTCCTAGGGGCTCATTTACTAAAGGCCCTTCAGACGCATTTTTGTCAGGTTTCCCGACAATTTCCGTTTTGCGCCGAATTCCCCCGGGATTTTGGCGCACACGATCAGATTTTGGCACATCGGGAAGAAGAAGGTGAACTTCGGCGGACCTCGGCGCAGAAGCGACGTTGCAGGAACTCGGGCGCACAAACTTAGTGAATCGTGCTGGCCCGAATCCTCGTCGGACAACTCAACGCGGGATTGCGACAGGACCAGGTAAGTAAATGTGCCCCATTGTGTTACATTTGAAAGAGTCTTCACTCCAAGTGACTGTCTTTGGTGCGTTGCTAAATTTTTTGCAACTTTTTGATTTGTGGATAAGTTTTGCCTGCAGTCAGAATTTTGCTAACAGGCTGCTAACTTTCAGGTGGTTGGACTAAAAATATCACAGCATTCCCTGCTGGTTCACTGTGTTTCTCTGGTGACAGCAAAGTTCTCAATTCCTCGCTGCCTTATTTCCTGTTAGCTAGTGCCGACCCACAAAGGTGCCACCCAAGGAATTGGACCTCCAGTACCAAGTGCTGAGTATGACATTGTGGAGCTCCATGCTGAACCTTGCTATCTAGTCCTGCTTTAAAGTTATTTCCTGTTGGCTCTCAGACGCCCGCACTTTGTGTCTCACAACTTCTTCTCCAGGTTCAGTTTCTTTGTGGGAAAGTTTTGTTTTGTACCATTACAACCTTGATCCATTCTTTTCCTAGAATCATTCTGAATCATTGCACTTCAATCCAGTTGTACGCAATTTTGGTTGCCCCGGGATCAAACCATAAATCTTCTGACTAGGGTTGGGCAGGGTAAATTATTCTCATGAATAGCTTCTCTTTTCTGCACGCAATAGTGCTCTCTGCATCCAGCCCCTCCCCCTGCATTACCGGACCAGCTCAGGCACAGGCACTTCCTGACGACAAGCAGCAGTGTACAGAGACTTACTGTACAACCTACAGATAAGATCTTTATAGCAGGGAAGGGAGGATATAGCAATGCTGACTGTGTGTGTTATAGCTGATATATAGCACAGCTGGAGTGTGTCACTGTGTTTTATATCCCTCTCATGGATCTCATCATCTCTGATCTGTCTTATCTCTCTTATCTCTCTTTTTCTAAGTGTCAGATATTAGTAAATGTTCAGAAGATAAATTAAAGTCTATATAAACCCTGTACCCTGATAATCTAAGCACATTGTCAGCACATGGCATCTCATAGCACAGAGGAATCATGAAGCGTCTGCTTAGAGACTCTGGAATCTTACACTGACCCTCACTGAGTGATAGGAGCTAAAACACCAATAAAACTGAGTAAAATTGTAAAGCAAGGAGTAAAAATGGTCTTTATCGTGTAAACATAAGTAGGGGGTTAAAATTTGAGAACTTTCTTTAATGGGTAAACCCCTTTAAGGTCTCTGCTGGTCCATTGTGTCTGTAGAAGGTTTTGCGCATCATTAGGGGCCATTTATCATAGCTGTTATTCTTTCTTTTCACTCTCTGCCTTTTTTGTGCCTATTCCAATCGTTGTAGAAAATTAGAAAGTTTTTCCTGTGTTACTTTTGTCCTATTCATATTAGCAGGGCAGATGTACTCCAAATTGCTCCAAAAATAGCCCCAAAACTATTTAACAATACGTCTCATGTTCCCCCAGGTTCTAACCAGAAAACACTTGTGCAGTATGAGACTGTCAGTTCCTACTTGAGACCTAGTTTCAGTTGCTCTGAACTATGCGCCAGAATTTTCGGTGCACAGACGATTTCCTGCAGGCCACACCCCTTTCTGAAGAGACCATGTCCATTTTCCTGAACATCTCGCCCCCTTAGTCGGACAAGTCGGAAAAGTGACAAAAGAAGAGACTAAAAGTCTTCATAAATAAGATGCATTTTAGACCCTTTATTGGCGTTAATCCACCCCAATTCTGGCGCAAGTGCATCAATAAATTTCCCCCCTTGTGTCTCAATACTTCCTCTCCAGGATCAGTATTTCCTCAGAAGATTTTGTTGTAGTGCATTGTGGGAAATTCCCCTTCTCAGGGGGATGTGTCTGATATATCCTGATTTAGAATTCTACGTCTTTCCTGTTAGCTCTCAGGATCCAGAACTTGCGTTTTATCAATTCTTCTGATGTTTTTTGGAAATCTACCATCAAAATCCTTCATGATAAACCAGGGCAATTCCTCATAGATCCAGACACCGTGACTGTGATAATCTTCTGATATTCGTTATCCATGGCCTTCTCCGTTCTAAAATCAACTTTTAAAATTCAATGTGCCAGACCCACTAATGGGGTGTAACCAGAACCCTTTCATGCTGTAGCTTCAAAGGCTGCTACACTGCCGCCTCTCCTCCCTCAGCACCCCCCTTTCTCTGCACAACGTAATGCACAAGGAAATTTCAGCACAGAGTGTGCATGAATATGCCCCTGCACAGTGTGGCAGCATATACGGCTACAGCATGAGGGGCTCTGGTAACGCCCCCAGAGCCTTTTGGTTCATTAGCATAATTTTAAAAAATGACTTTAGAAGGAAGGAGACCATGGATAACAAATACAAGAAGATTACCACAGTCACAGTGCAAAGATCTATGAGTTAGTGGTAGATTTCCTTGAATTTGCAGCCTTGCCTCATGCACTTCACCTGCACTACACCTGCTCAGGGTTGGGTTTAAGAAATGTTATCTTACAAGTTGCTGCAACCTTAGTAGTCTTGAATTACAATTGCACTTCTTTCCTGTTGGCTCTCATCAACCAGAACCTTCTGTCCATTTTGCGCCGCATCGCACCGGGGATTGTGGCACACGCGATTGGGTTTTGGCGCATCGGCGCCGTCTCGCACGCGACAGAAATCGGGGGGAGACTGTTGGACAACCCAAAGGATTCAGAATTGCACTTACATGCACCGGGAAGAAGCAGGTGAACTCCGACGGACCTTGGCGCAGAAGCGACGGATGCAGGAACTCTGGCGCACAATCTTAATGAATTTCGCCGGACTTCATCCTCGTCGGACCGTCCGAATCGGGGATCGCGACAGGACCAGGTAAGTAAATTTGTTCCACTATTTTTGGAGCTATACTGATCCATTCTCCTTTTGGAGTCATCTTAAAACTTGCTAGAATAATTTTGATTCTGAATTCTGCTTCTTTCCTTTAGGCTCTCAGGAGTCAGAACTTGTTTCCTTCCAATCATTTCTGTTTCGGTGTTTATGCAGAGTTTTTTTTCCCTCTGTTCCATCTGCTGCCGCGTCTCATGACGAATATCAGGGCACTTCTCCTTCTCAGGGTCGTCTGTAATAACATCCATCTTATATATTGAGGCTCTTTCATATTCTTATCGGGAGCTTCTGAGCATTTCACCGTCGTCTTTAATTGTGACATCTGAAATCTTTTCGTCTGATTAGAATAAATTGTACTTTTTTGGTTTTTTTTAATTAATTTTTTTTTTGCCGGATCCAGAGATTTAAAAATTTGATCTAATTTGCTTTTGGCTTTGAAATGTTTTTTTTTTGAAACATGAGAAATTAAATTTGTATCCAGTTATTAAGGTACAGGATAAAATCTTGAACTTTGTGTCCATGTGATGCCCGGGTCACTCTCCTCGTGAAGCGGCTTTGATGGATTTTGCACTTTTCTGTTTGTAGTAGTTTGAAGGGACGATTAAAGGGCTTTTTAATCTTTCTAAAGTCAATGCAGAACATGAGACCCAAAACCCTCTAACCTCCAACTATTCTCACAATATTCATGATATTTACAGGACTCCCATAGACTTGAATGGAGAGTCCGCACAATAGGTCCGATTTTGCGCCGAATGGCCCCGGGATTTTGGCGCACGCGATCGGATTTTGGCGCATCGGTGCCGGCTTTCATGCAACAGAAATCGGGTACGTGGCCATCGGACAACCCGACAGATTCGGAAAAACTGCGGAATTTGTGTCGCAAAATCAGCACTTACACGCATCAGGACAAAGATTGTGAACTCTGGCGGACCTCGATGCAGCAGCAACACCTGGTGGATATCGGCCGCACGGACCTTAGTGAATCCCGGCAGACCCGATTCCTCGGCGGAGAACACACCGCTGGATTGCGACTGGACCGGGTAAGTAAATGTGCCCCAATATGGCCACAGGATGGGGTCAGCTAACCTTTGACCTGCACCTCTATGACATAAATGCTGATAGGAGAATACACCTTAACCTTATTTAAAAGCTAAGCTCTGCTCCCTGGTACTTTCCACATATACACCAAACCTTACATTGCACCTAAAACCTACAGCTTAGAGGCTATGCAGCAGCTCAATGTAGTAAGCTCAGCAAGTCCAGCTACAATCCTTACTTACACAAAGGTACATGGTCATTTAACACTTTCTGTAGAGAGCACAGTAGTGTAAAGACAAACCTCCAATGCATTAAGAGAAGCTACAATCCTGGTATATAAGTCCATAGATCATAGTACTGCTTCTACTTAAAACATACATAGAGGTATGGTTACACATCTCTTCAGGTAAAATAATCAAAACTGGCTGCAGGGAGCACAGAGCACAGCAGTGTAAAGACAATGCACATTGAGAAGCTACAATCCTGGAATATAAATCAATATTTCACTGTCCTGCTGTTACTAAAAACACAAAAGTCAGATTACACATCTCTCCATGGACTATACGTAACACTGGGAGCAGTCTGCATGGTGTCACCTGCTGACAGGTTCCCTATTGAACTTGTAAAGACTGACAGCTACATGTCCAGTAAGATTAGTGTGAATCTCACAGACAACCATCATGAGCAGTGTAATGGCGACCATCATTGAAATTCTGGAAGTCCTATTCCAAGGCTGTGCACACAGTCAGCTCCTCTCGGAGACACTGGCTATGCAATTACATGAATGCTACAGAACATCTGCTTCTGTGAATTATACAGACGCGCTGCCAGTCCAAGCTCATGATTATTGCTTTGGATGACTCTTTTGTGATTACAGTATATAGGACCTGATGGCGCCCCCTGCTGGCTATGCTAAAAGGAGTTGAGTTTCCTTGCTGTCTTTCCACTCCAAAGCCTACAGCATCAACAGTGAGGGAATAGGCACCGGGAATAAGAAGCAGATTTGGCCCTTAGTAGACACTTAACCTCTCCATCCCGCAGACATGAAGCCATTATCATCTGCAGACCGCAGTGACTTCATGCAGGGTACGACCCTTCCTTAAAGACTCCGACCTATGCTTGAGTGTCTTAATCACTAAGCCAGTGATTGGGATGAAGATGCCCTGGGGGGAGATGAATAAAAGGTGGGACTTGTGTGGAGCCACCACTGAGAATGTCTGATTGAGAAGGTCCTCTCCTGGGGGAAAGATTCAGCACCATGGACAGCACCATGCTGAGCCCCATAAAGTGGGATAGTATCTAGAGAAGTCAACTTTCAGGGTCTGTAGACTTGATGATGATGAAATGTCTGGAGTTCTTCATCTCAGTATTCTGTGCTGCATCTCCCAGGAAGTTTTAGGGTTTGCTGATTTCCCCTCTGTATCCCGATGTCCATTTAGGGTCTGGCAATGTTGTTGTTCAAGCATTGACCTGTGAACTGAAAGTCATTCCTACTGTACAAGACTGAACCAGACTTTGAAGATGCTATATGGGATCTGGAGGAAAGAGGATCAGCTTGGCTTGGCTGTAACCTTCATAGGGTGAGTGCTATTCTCAGGTCCTAGCAATGGGAATTGGAGGTTTAAACTCATCACTCATCCACTTGGATTTGGACCATTCCTAGGAGTGTTCTCCAAGTTTTCACCCTTTTACCCCAATGTGGAAATCTAGACTTCACTGCAGGGACTGGTCCTTCTTAAAGCAGTCTTAGTGAAGGTGACAGCCAGCCTTGGCCAGGGGTCAGGCAGCAGAGTTTTTGGGTTTAAGCTAAGGTCAGAGCAGCAAATATATTGCAAGGTCTCAAGTCAGGCCAAAGTTCAAGGTGAAAAGGACAAATCTGTAGCCAACACTACAGGTCTGCAAGTCTAGGATGGAAACAGGAAGTCAAGTGGCCGGACCTTGGAGAAGCCTAAGGATATAGTCTAACACCTCACTCTACAGATGCAACCTGGGTCCATGGAAGCCAAGTCCTCCCCTACCATGTGACCAACCTGGTGATAGCCTAACTGTACATTCTCCTGGAGTGGCATCTTATCATATACATTTTTTGCTTTCTGATTAGACCACATAATTTGGAGTTCCTGATCTCCTAATTTCCAATGCAGACATGACACGTAGCCCATCTGGGGCCACTTCACTGCCGCAAATGCCAGTTGTGTTGAGCTAAAGTGGCACGCTCGGTGCCAGCCTGCAGAGCAGTGATTAGAGCAGAGGACTCTCAATGTTCTTCCTTATTAAAGCTCTTCATGAAACAATTGAGTCGCTGATTCCGATAAGCCGTGAACGCGCAAACCTCTGGCGACAGCTCCGCGCCCCTCAGCCCCCACACACTTCAGGACGAGGACTTTTCTCGTCTATAAATTTACATGACAATCTAAGCTCTAAAGAGAACCACAGGACCAATTCCAGCTCAAAGAGATCAAGAAATAAAACCAGATTATTAATAGATGAGAGACACAAAATGTTCTCAGCGTGATCCCCAAACCTCTGCCGCACAAATTCACAACCTTTACAAATCCACATAAAGCCATTGTGTTACCTATAACTGGTGCGATGTATTGCTGCTATTTTATACGACAACTTATAGAGAGGGGCAAATTCTGACATATAAAGAATAGTTGTTTTTTGTTACTATGTAACTGGGAGATTATGTCACCTCCGATCCTCATGTTATACTTCACCTGAAGAATTTCTATAGATATGAACTTATACTAATGCAGACAGTGTGCATACATTACATATCCTGTATTATACACCACAGCTGCACTCACTATTCTGCTGCTGGTGCAGTCACTGTGTATATACATGACATTACTTATCCTGTACTGATCCTGAGTTACATCCTGTATTATACCTCAGAGCTGCACTCACTATTCTGCTGCTGGTGCAGTCACTGTGTATATACATGATCCGTACCAATTTAATTCTGTCCGTAATTATCACTTTACTCCCCATCAGCAGAATGTGAGTGCGCTCTGGATTTATAATACAGGATTAACTTCGGATCAGTACAGGATAATTATCAGTGTAGTACACAGTGACTGCACCAGCACAGATAGTGAGTGCAGCGCTCTGGATATATTACAGGATGTAACTCAATCAGTTTACAGGATAGTAATGTTCATGTATGTACAATGACTGCACCAGCATCGAATGTGAGGCAGTCTCTGGAGTATAATCAGGATATAACTCAGATCAGCTCAGATAGATAAGTAATGTCATGTTGTACAAAGATGAGCCTGCAGCAACAGCACAGAATAGTGGAGTGTCAGCTCTGGAATATTATACGGATGTAACTCAGGATCTCAGGATAAGTAATGTATGATGTGACACAGTGACCTGACCAGCAGCTAAACTATTGAGCTGCAGCTCTGAGTACAGGAATAATATGTCATGTCTGCCGGGGCACCACGTGACGTGGCAGCAGCAAATAGTGGAGCAGCCCTCGGGATATAAATACAGATGTAACTCAGATCATTACAGGATAAGTAATGTCTGTACTGTACCGTAACTGCAACAAGCAGCAGCAGACTAGTGAGTGCAGCTCTGAGTATAATACAGGAGTCACTCAGACAGTACAGGAATGACAGTAATTATGTATGTACACGGTGACTGCACCAGCAGCACGATCAGTGAGTGCACTCCTGGAGTTAATACAGGATATAACTCAGGAAAGTACAGGATAAGTAATGTCAGATAGTACACTGACTGCACCAGCAGCAGAATATTGAGTGCAGGCTCTGGAGTACAGGATAATATGTCATTATGAACACAGTGACTCAGCAGGCAGCAGAATAGTGAGAGCAGCTCTGAGTACAGTATAAGTAATGTCATTCTTGTACACAGTGACTGCACAACCAGCAGCAATAGTGAGTGCAGCTTGGGGTATAATACAGTATGTAACTCAGGATCAGTAGGATAGTAATGTCATGTATGTACACGTGAACTGACCAGCAGCAGAATATTAGTGCAGCTCTGGATTATAATACAGGATGTAACTCAGGATCAGTACAGGATAAGTAATGTCATGTATGTACACACAGTGACTGCACCCAGCAAATGGGAGTGCAGCTCGGGAGTATAATCCAGGATGTAACTCAGGACAGGTACAGGATAAGTAATGTCATTATGTACACAGTGACTGCACCAGCAGAATAAGTGAGTGCAGCTCTGAGTAAATACAGGATGTAACTCAGGATCTTACAGGATAATTAATGCATTATGTACACAGTGACGGCACCACCAGCAGAATAGTGAGTACAGCTCTGGAGTATAATACAGGTGTAACCAGGGTCAGTACAGGATAGTAATGTTCATGTATGTACACCGTTGACTCCACCAGCAGCAGAAATAGGGGTGCACGTCTCGAGTATAATACAGGATGTAACTCAGATCAGTACAGGATAGTAATGTCATGTATGACACAGTGACTGCACCACAGAATAGTGAGTGCACCTTTGGAGTATAACACGGGATGTATCTCAGATCAGTACAGGATAATAATGTCATGTATGTCACCATGACTGCACTAGCAGCAGAATAGTGAGTGCAGCTCTGGGTATAATACAGGATGTAACCAGGATCAGTACGATAAGTAATGCAGTGTATGTACACAGTAAACTGCACCACAGCAGAAAATAGTGAGAGTGCAGCTCTGAGGTATAATTACAGGATGTAACTCAGATCAGTACATTATAATAAGGTCATGTATACTACATTGACTGCCAATCAGCGAATAGTGAGTGCAGCTCTGAGGTATAATACAGGATGTAACTCCGGATCATTACATGATAAGTAAGTTGCATGTATATACACATTGACGAGCACCAGCAGCAGAATGTGAGTGCAGCTTGTGGTGTATAATCCAGGATATGTAATTTATGCACACTGTCTGCATTAGTATAAGTTCATATCTATAGAAATTCTTCAGGTGAAGTATAACTTAGGATCGGAGGTGACATAACTCTCCGCAGTTACATAGTACAAAAAACACTATTCTTTTATGTCAGAATTTTCCCCCTCTCTATAATTGTCGTATAAATAGCAGCATACATCGCACAGTTATAGTGTAACACAATGGCTTTATGTGGATTTGTAAAGGTTGTGAATTTGTGCGGCAGAGGTTTGGGGATCACGCTGAAACATTTTGTGTCTCTCATCTATTAATAATCTGGTTTTTATTTCTTGATCTCTTTGAGCTGGAATTGGTCCTGTGGTTCTCTTTAGAGCTTAGATTGTCATTAAATTTATAGACTAGAAAGTCCCGTCCTGAGTGTGTGGGGGCTGAGGGGCGCGGAGCTGTCGCCAGAGGTTTCGCGTTCACATGCTTATCGGAATCAGCGACTCCATTGTTCATTGAAGAGCTTTAATAAGGAAGAACATTGAGATTCCTCTGCTCTCACTTGCTCTGCAGCTGCACCGGAGCGTGCCACTTTAGCTCAACACAACTGGCATTTGCGGCAGTGAAGTGCCCCAGAGGGGCTACGTGTCATGTCTGCATTGGAAATTAGGAGATCAGAAACTCCAAATTATGTGGTCTAATCAGAAAGCAAAAAATGTATATGATAAGATGCCACTCCAGGAGAATGTACAGTTAGGCTATCACCAGTTGGTCACATGGTAGGGGAGGACGTTAACTTCCATGGACCCAGGTTGCATCTGTAGAGTGAGGTGTTAGACATATCCTTAGCTTCTCCAAGGTCCGGCCACTTGACTTCCTGTTTCCATCTCGAACTTGCAGACCTGTAGTGTTGGCTAACAGATTTGTCCTTTTCACCTTGAACTTTGGCCTGACTGAGACCTTGCAATATATTTGCTGCTCTGACCTTAGCTTAAACCCAAAACTCTGCTGCTGACCCCTGGCCAAGGCTGGCTGTCACCTTCACTAAGACGGCTTTAAGAAGGACCAGTCCCTGCAGTGAGATCTAGATTCCACATTGGGGTAAAAGGGTGAAAACTTGGAGAACACTCCTAGGAATGGTCCAAATCCAGTGGATGAGTGATGAGTTTAAACCTCCAATTCCCATTGCTAGGACCTGAGAATAGCACTCACCCTATAAGGTTCAGCAAGCCAAGCTGATCCTCTTTCCTCCGATCCCATATAGCATCTTCAAAGTCTGTTTCAGTCTTACGTAGGAATGACTTTCAGTTCACAGGTCAATGCTTGACACAACATTGGCCAACCCTAAATGGACATCGGATACAGAGGGAAATCAGCAAACCCTAAAACTTCCTGGAGATGCAGCACAGAATACTGAGATGAAGAACTCTCCAGACATTTCATCATCATCATCTACGACCCTGAAAGTTGACTTCTCTCTGATACTATCCCACTTTATGGGCTCACCATGGTGCTGTCCATGGTGCGAATCTTTCCCCCAGAGAGGACCTTCTCAACAGACATTCTCAGTGGTGGCTCCACACAAGTCCCCACCTTTTATCATCTCCCCCAGGGCATCTTCTTCATCCCAATCACTGGCTTAGTGATTAAGACACTCAAGCATGGTCGGAGTCTTTAGGAAGGGTCGTCCCCCTGCATGAAGTCACTGCGGTCGGCAGATGATAATGGCTTCATGTCTGCGGGATGGAGAGGTTAAGTGCCTACTAAGGCCAAATCTGCTTCTTATTTCCCGGTGCCTATTCCCTCACTGTTGATGCTGTAGGCTTTGGAGTGGAAAGACAGCAAGGAAACTCAACTCCTTTTAGCATAGCCAGCAGGGGGGGCGCCATCAGGTCCTATATACTGTAATCACAAAAGAGTCATCCAAGCATAATCATGAGCTTGGACTGGCAGCGCGTCTGTATAATTCACAGAAGCGAATGTTCTGTAAGCATTCATGTAATTGCATAGCCAGTGTCTCCGGAGGAGCGGACGTGTTGCACACCTTGGAATAGGACTTCCAGAATTTCAATGATGGTCGCCATTATAACACTGCTCATGAGGGTTTGTCTGTGAGATTCACACTACTCTCTGCCTGTACTGTCAGTCTTTACAGTTCAATAGGGACCTGTCAGCAGGTGACACCATGCAGACTGCTCCCGTTTTACGTTATAGTCCATGGAGAGATGTGGAATCTGACTTTGGTGTTTTTAGTAACAGCAGACAGTGAAATATTGATTTATATTCCAGGATTGTAGCTTCTCAATTGTCAGTCTTTACACTGCTGTGCTCTGTGCCTCCTGCAGCCGTTTTGATTATTTTACCTGAAGATTGTGGTAACCACCTCTATGTATGTTTTAATTAGAGCAGTAACTATGATCTATGGACTTATATACCACCAGGATTGTAGCTTCTCTTAATGCATTGGAGGTTTGTCTTTCACTACTGTGTCTCTCTACGAAAGGTGTTAAATGACCATGTACCTTTGTGTAAGTAAGGATTGTAGCTGGACTTGCTGAGCTTACTACATTGAGCTGCTGCATAGCCTCTAAGCTGTAGGTTTTAGGTGCAATGTAAGGTTGGTGTATATTGGAAAGTACAGGGCAGAGCTTAGCTTTTAAAAAGGTTAAGGTTTCTCCTATCACATTTATGTCATAGAGGTGCATGTCAAAGGTTAGCTGACCCCATCCTGTGGCCATATTGGGGCACATTTACTTACCCAGGTCCCAGTCCAATCCAGCGTGTGTTCTCCGCGAGGAATCGTGTCTGCCGGGATTCACAAGGTCCGTGCGGCCCGATATCCACCAGGTGTTGCTGCTGCATCGAGTCCGCCAATTCACAATTCTTTGTCCTGATGCGTGTAAGTGCTGATTTGGCGACCACAATTCCGCAGTTTTTCCGAATCTGTCGGTTTGTCCGATGGCCACGTACCCGATTTCTGTTTCATGAAAGCCGGCACCGGATCGCCAAAATCCAATCGATCGCGTGCGCCAAAATCCCGGGGCCATTTCGCGCAAATCGGACCCTATTGTTGCGACTCTCCATTCAAGTCTATGGGAGTCCTGTAAATACATGAATATGTGAAATAGTTGGAGGTTAGAGGTTTTGGGTCTCATGTTCTGCTTGACTTTAGAAGAGATTAAAAAGCCCTTTAATCTTCCCTTCAAACTACTACAACCGAAAAGTGCAAAATCCATCAAAGCCGCTTCACGAGGAAGTGACCCGGGCATCACCTGACCCAAAGTTCAAGATTTTATCCGGTACCTTAATAACTGATACAAATTTAATTTCTCATGTTTCAAAAAAAAAACATTTCAAAGCCAAAGCAAATTAGATCAAATTTTTAAATCTCTGGATCCGCAAAAAAAAAATTAATTAAAAAAACAAAAAAGTACAATTTATTCTAATCATACGAAAAGATTCAGATGTCACATTAAAGACGACGGTGAATGCGTCAAAGCTCCCGATAAGAATATGAAAGAGCCTCAATATATCATGGATGTTTATTACACACCCTGAGAGGAGAATTGCCCTGATATTTTCGTCATGAGACCGGCACAGATGGAACAGAGGGAAAAAAACTCTGCATAACACCAAAACAGAAATGATTGGAAGGAAACAATTCTGACTCCTGAGCCTAAAGGAAAGAGACGAATTCGAATCAAATTATTCTAGCAATTTTAAGATGACTCCAAAAGGAGAATGGATCAGTTAGCTCCAAAAATAGTGGAACAAATTTACTTACCTGGTCCTGTCGCGATCCCCGATTCGGACGGTCCGACGAGATGAAGTCCGGCGAAATTCATTAAGATTGTGCGCCAGAGTTCCTGCATCCGTCGCTTCTGCGCCAAGGTCCGTCGGATTTCACACTGCTTCTTCCCGGTGCATGTAAGTGCATGCTGAATCTTGGGTTGTCCAACAGTCTCCCCCCCCCCCGATTTCTGTCGCGTGCGAGACGGCGCCGATGCCAAAACCCAATCGCGTGTGCCACAATCCTCCCCGGTGCGATGCGGCGCAAAATGGACAGAAGTTCTGGTTGATGAGACCAAGAAAGAAGTGCAATTGTAATTCAAGACTACTAAGGTTGCAGCAACTTGTAAGATAACATTTCTTAAAAACCCAACCCTGAGCAGGTGTAGTGCAGGTGAAGTGCATGAGGCAAGGCGCAATCAAGGAAATCTACCACTATACCATAGATCTTTGCACTGTGACTGTGGTAATCTTCTTGTATTGTTATCCATGTCTCCTTCCTTCTAAAGTTCATTTTTAAAATTATGCTAATGACCAAAAGGCTCTGGGGTCGTTACCATAGCCCCTCATGCTTAGCGTATATGCTGCCACCACTGTGCAGGGGCATATTCATGCCACTCTGTGCTGAATTTCCTTGGCATTACGTTGGCAGAGAAAGGGTGGGTGCTGAGGGAGGAGGCGGCAGTGTAGCAGCCTTGAAGCTACAAGCATGAAAGGGTTCTGGTTCACCCCATTAGTGGGTCTGGCACATTGAATTTTAAATTGATTTAGAACGGAGAAGGCCATGATAACGAATATCGAAGATTATCACAGTCACGTGTCTGGATCTATAGGAATTGCCGGTTTATCTGAAGGATTTTGATGTAGATTTCCAAAAACATCAGAAGAATTAGATAAAACGCAAGTTCTGGATCCTGAAGCTAACACGGAAAGACGTAAATTCTAAATCGTGATATATCAGACACATCCCCCTGAGAAGGGGAATTTCCCACAATGCACTACAACAAAAATCTTCGTAGGAAATACTGATCCTGGAGAGGAAGTATGAGACACAAGGGGGGAAATGTAGTGATGCACTTGCGTCCAGAATTGGGGTGGATTAACGCCAATAAAGGGTCTAAATGCATCTTATTTATGAAGACTTTTAGTCTCTTCTTTTGTCACTTTTTCCGACTTGTCCGACTAAGGGGGCGAGATGTTCAGGAAAGGACATGGTCTCTTCAGAAGGGGTGTGGCCTGCAAAATCGTCTGTGCAACCGAAAATTCTGGCGCATAGTTCAGAGCAACTGAAACTAGTCTCTCAAGTAGGAACTGGACAGTCTCATACTGCCAAGTGTTTTCTGGTTAGAACCTGGGGGAACATAGACGTATTGTTAAATAGTTTTGGGGCTATTTTTTGGAGCAATTTGGAGTACATCGGCCCTGCTAATTGAATAGGACAAAAGTAACACAGGAAAACTTTCTAATTTTCTACAACACGATTGGAATGCACAAAAAAGGCAGAGAGTGAAAAGAAAGAATAACAGCTATGATAATGGCCCCAATGAGCGCAAACCTTCTAACAGACCAATGGACCGCAGAGACCTTAAGGGGTTTACCCGATTAAAGAAGTTCTCAAATTTTTAACCCCCTACTTATGTTTACACGATAAAGACCATTTTTACTCCTTGCTTTACAATTTACTACTCAGTTTTATTGGTGTTTTAAGCTCTATCACTCAGTGAGGTCATTGTAAGATTCCAGAGTCTCTAAGCAGACGCTTCATGATTCCTCTGTCTATGATATGCCATGTGCTGACATATGTGTTTTAGATTATCAGGTACGGTTTATATGACTTAATTTATCTTCTGCAACATTTACTAATATCTGACACTTAAAAAGAGAGATAAGAGAGATAAGACAGATCAAGATTGATGAGAATCCATGAGAGGGATTAAAACACAGTGACACACTCCAGCTGTGCTATATATCAGCTATAACACACACAGTCACATTGCTATAGTACCTCCTCCCTTCCCGTGCTATAAAGATTTATCTGTAGGTTGTACAGTAAGTCTCTGTACACTGCTGCTTGTCGTCAGGAAGTGCCTGTGCCTGAGCTGGTCCGGTAATGCAGGGGAGGGGCTGGATCAGAGAGCACTATTGCGTCAGAAAGAGAAGCTATTCATGAGATAATTTACCCTGCCAACCCAGTCAGAAGATTTTATGGTTTTGATCCCGGGCAACCACAATGGCGTACAACTGGATTGAAGTGGCAATGATTCAGAATGATTCTAGAAAGGATGGATCAGGTTGTAATGTACAAAACAAAACTTTCCCACAAAAAACTGAACCTGGAGAGAAGTTGTGAGACACAAAGTGCGGGCGTCTGAGAGCCACAGGAAATACTTTAAAGCAGGACTAGATAGCAAGGTTCAGCATGGAGCTCCACAATGTCATACTCACACTTGGTACTGAGGGTCCATTTCCTTGGGTGGCACCTTTGTGGGTCGGCCACTACTAACAGGAAATAGGCAGCGAGGAGATTGAGAACTTTGCTGTCACCAGAGAACACAGTGAACCAGCAGGAAATGCTGTGATATTTTTAGTCCAACCACCTGAAAGTTAGCAGCCTGTTGCAAAATTCTGACTGCAGCAAACTTATCCACAAATCAAAAAGTTGCAAAAATTTAGCAACGCACCAAAGACAGTCACTTGGTGAAGACTCTTTCAAATGTAGAGATAAGGGCACCAATCGCACCCTATGTTGTGCAACTGTCCACTCCATCTCAGTTTCCCCGCCCTTGGATAAAGTGTGTGCGCGATTTCCATGTCTATGGGGTCAAACTTCGTTCTGTTTATCTTCTCGCTCGCTACCTAGGTCCGCGGACGTGAGCGCAATTCGCAACGTCCTAGTTGGCCCCGAGTCCTGAACGTCGCTGGCAGTCCGCAATCACTCTTCGATGCAAATTGATGTGCGCCAAAGTCCGGGGGAATTCGGCGCAAAACGGAAATTGTCGGGAACCTACAAAATGCGTCGAGGGCCTTAGTAAACCCTAGGAGATTCCAAAAAGATCTGAGACATCTCCGACATTACCTACCGCAGGTGCAGAGCTGCAAAGCCATTAAAGGGACCAATGCTATAGGGGAGCTCCTATCTCTGCCTTTCAATGACCTTTGCAATTCCAGACGCAACCTATGATCAGGAGTGGCGCTGTTTCTAGAAAAAACAAACCAGATCCTGAGGTTAACAGCAACTTGCTCTTTAAAGTCCCATTTCCCAGAATTCTTTGTAATAAGGTTTAAAGTTCAGCAGCAGGGACAGTATGTGACTTTCTCTGCGGATTGATAGTGTGCAGGTCTATCATTAAGATCCATATGATAATGGGATATCAGGCCAATCAGCTGCGGCCGCCGCAGCAAGGTTTCTAATGACGAGACAAGGATATCTGTGCTCCGCTCCGCTGGAGACCCCCCAATGTCATTAATTGTCTTCTTCCAAATAATTGCGCAGAGTGGTATCCGCGCCGTGGTATATGGCGCACAGCTGCGGACCCCCTCAATGGAGGCAGCTTGTAACCCAGGCAGCACCTGCAATGGAAAGCTAATCATTTACTACTGGTGTCATGGAGATTGCGGGGTCACACTTAATTTCCCTGTGGAGGGACGCAGCCATTAGCACTACAATTCTCCAATTCTTTCTCCGCGTTTCATGGCTGTCGGATGCTGGACAGCGAGAGACTCTATAGTCCAGGGAAAGGATTGTGACATTGGGGCTCATTTACTAAGGCTCCCACGGAGCGCATTTTGTCGGGTCCCGACGATTTCTGTTTGCGCCGAATGCCCTGTGATTTTGCGCATGCAATCGGATTTTGGCACATCCGCGCCGCTTGCACGCAACAGAAACGGGGGGCGGGCCGTAGGACACCCGATGGATTCGGACAACGCGCGGATTAACATTATAATTGTGTCGCAAGACAATGCACTTACAACACCGGGAAGAAGAAGTGAACTCCAGCGGACCTCGGCGCGAAGCGACGGATGCAGAAACTCGGTCACACGATCATAGTGAATCGCGCAGACCCTATCCCCGTCGACAACGCAACGCGGGATCACGACAGGACCGGGTAAGTAAATCCCCCAATGTAAACAGCCACCCAGGGCTGTAACTAGGAGAGGTAGCCCCATAGCAACTTCTCAATGGGGCCCTTTACCCTCCCAGAAAATATTTTGTATACTTACACATTATACAACTCTTACACACATTTATATACTCATGCACACACATATATACATGATTAATTATTACATTGTCCTTGTCCCCTCCCTCTCCGCCGACATTTCATGCTGTGTACTCTCTTAATGTGTTAGGTCAGATGCTGGGCCCACTGACACTGCGGGCCCCTCGCAGCCGCTTATGTTGTAGTTACCCCTGCATCCACTAAAGTCACCAAATTTCATTGCCACCATGTATGAACTGTGGCTTAGATAAGTAATATTCAAATTAGGGGCGGTCTCACACTCATCCTGTCTAGGTATAAGCTTGTGTTCACATGGTGCATGGATATAAACTGAAACTTAAAAAAATGTGATTTGAGTTACAATAAACTTTACAAATTGACTCTTCTGGACCTGCACATGAACCTATCAGAATCACCATGAAAAATAAATTTGACATTAGTTTTTCAAACCTTATTTTGCATCACCTGTTTTTAGAAACCAAGTTATTGAGTGATCTCTAAAAATTCCTCTGACTGGTCCTGCTCTATTTTGGATGGATCGTTTGCAGGGTCGTCCTGTGCTCTGCCCCCTTTTTCAGATTGGCCTTAGATTTCATGTTATATCCCTGTCTATGGTAAGGCAATTATAAGTGATTGGTCGGGACTGGGGGAAATTGATTGGTTAGGAATGTGATGAGCGAGTATACTCGTCCTGAGCTTGATGCTCGGTCGAGTATTAGCATACTCGGACCGGCTCGTTGGCTCGGACGAGTATTTGCCCTGCTCGATAACGAGCATTTAATTAAAAAAAAAAAAAATTAAAGAACAGTAAAACATCAATTAAAACATTTAATTTATCATTTATTGAAGAACACAGTGAGAACACTGTGCCAGAATAGATGTGCAGATGTTCGGGAACATCTGCGATCTGTTCCGGAGACACGCGTGCAGAACGGTGTTCTCCGCATGTATTCGAAGAACAAATACGTGTAGAGAACACTTTGCAGATGTTTGGCAACATCTGCAGTTGTTCTTCACACTATTGTTCTTCAAATACTATTGCGGAGAACACCGTGTCTCCGGAGCAGATCGTCAGATGTCCCGGAACACGCGTGCAGACGGTACTTATCCTGTACTGATCCTGAGTTATATCCTGTATTATACTCCAGAGCTGCACTCACTATTCTGCTGGTGCAGTCACTGTGTACATACATGACATTACTTACCCTGTACTGATCCTGAGTTACATCCTGTATTATACATATATATATAGTTACATGCTATATTATGCTCAGAGCTGAACTCTTAACAGATTTCGGTGGACAGGGGTACGTGTAGTCTTGGTGCAATGGTATTGCGCTGCTCTCCTTGGTGCTGAAACTACTTTGCATTTTCCATGACTCTGGGTACTCTCCAGTTTGTCTAGCCTCTCATTCTCCTAATAGATGAGCTGTGACCTGCAGCTACTTGACAGAGTAATTTTGGGGACTCTGCTCTCCGCTAATTATAAATTGTAAGGAGGGGACCCCAGATTTATTCTATTGGAGCCGGAGCGGTCACAACCGTAACAGGTCTCTTGTTGGACTCTTCTTCTTGAGTGGAATCTTCCATTTATCTTCAGTCATATCTACAGTGTAATTGTATTTTCGGTGGCTCGCAGCCCCCTTCCTGCATGATCCCATTGTTTACACCCCGTTATTGTGTTGCCTGTCTTTCTCTTGTACAGAATTCTGGGAGTTTCAGCTTTTTGTATCAATGTAAAATGTATCATTTATATTTCAAAGATATTTTTGTTCCAATCTGAACGTGTAAGGAACAAAGATTCTGAAGAGATAGAGGAAGAAAGATAAACAGCCCGGACCCCCGCTGCGCCACCATTTCTCAAGTAGGAAAAATGAGCAAAAAAAAAAAACCCCGCGCTTTTCATTCGCGGAGCAGATTTACTCCTGACATTTACCGCTTGTTGTCTCTGTGCCGGGTCTTGAGAGGCTTTGATGGGTTTTTTTGTAGACAAAAAGTTGCTTTTTTCGCCTCACTAGAAAATATTTCAGCGAAATCGCGGAGGAACAATCACAGGAATATTAATGTTTAACAACTTGGAAGGAATTCAATGTTTTTTTTGAAAACTTTTGTTACTTTTATGATGTTTGCTATTTTTTGATGGACTGGTGAGATCTCCGAACCAGACTACGGCTCAGAGGGAAAGTCACTTCAATGTATTACGACTGGATGTTCACTGGCGCACCCGAAATGCGACATGTCTGGTTTCCTGCCTTGATAATTTTTATATTTCTAAAAAGTTGCAAATTCCATGTTGTGCCTCATTATGTAGGCACAGGGGGTCTTTACTTATCACATGTATAATGAAGCGGCAGAGACTCCGTCTCACCATATATTGATCTTTTATGGGGCGGTTTACAAGTATATGCCCCCATAATATATTGTCTAATGGAACTTTCCATAGGTCCCTGTATACGCTTACATATATAGCATCTTATACACTCCACGTCTGACCTTACACTTATATGTGGTTTAAGACATTAAGACATTTATCATCCATCTTCAGTAGTGCAGTATATGGGATTCCAAGAACTTTTCCCGAGATCCGATATAAAAATTGAGCACTGGATGAGAATGTGGCTGTCGGATGCCCAGCAATCAGATAATTTTAACACTTCAGAAGACTCCTTCAGGCTATTATGCAACTCAATGGTCAACTGATCCAAATGCACAAGGCTGTACCATTGACATGGATGTGACCAACCAGGGTTGAACTCTTTTTCCACATGGACCCAATAGCATCTCCCTACCGGCTCTCGAATATATTAATGTGCCATGTTTATTCTACCCACCATAGAATTTATTGGTCAAGTGCTTACTATTTTTGGCACAGAGGTCCCAACGAGTCAACTATTGCGAGCCATTGTACTGGACATCATCTATGTTGGTGATGACTACTGCTGACAAATCAATCCTAACGAGTGTGTAAAGAAGAGATAGTCAGAGCAATGGACCTTTAAAATGGTTTCTTAGAGATCTGGTGTCTGTTTTCCCATTTTATACGTGCCCGATGTCCACCAGGTGTCGCTGCTGCGATGAAGTCCGCCGGAGTTCACCATCCTATCCTGGGTGCAGGTAAGCGCATGTCAAGCGACACATTTTTAAAAAAAAAAATTTCGTGGTTTTTCTGAATCTGTTGGGTTTTCCGACGGCCACGCCCCCGATTACCGCCGCGTGCTTGCCAGAGCCGGTGCGCCACAATCCGATCGCGTGCGCCAAAAACCCGGGGCAATTCGGCGCAAACCGGTAATTTTCGGGAAACCCGACGAACCCGATGAAAATGACCCCCAATCTTTGGTAGCCTGATTACTTATAACCAATTGATCCTTAGTCATGGGTCCTTAGTATGGTGCCATAAACTTATGTTGCTTATGTAAACGAGTTCCATGACCATTGGGCCAATTCTCCACATTTTTGTTGACTCCTCTGGAGTGGAACGTCCTACACAGGTTGAGGCTTCAATTCTCCTTCTCATCGACTTCTTCTCGAGAAACGTCCCACACAGGTTCTTGCCAAAGTATAATACCAGCCATGGTTGAATCCTACTCTTCGAGGGCCCCTTAGTAGCTTCCTGTCAGATAGAAATGCTTTGCAGGAAAGTTCCATGCATATTCTAGTAATGCTGTATTGTATTAATCCTCTTATGGTTCACTAACACTTGGCTTGGTTGACCATTTTGACTTCCATGTGGAGTTATTTAAAACAATGGGGCACATTTACTAAGGGCCCGAAAGCCGCATTCTTGTCGGGTTTCGTGTTTTTTTCCTGTTTTACCCTGAATTGCCCGGGTTTTGGCGCACTCGATCGGATTGTGCCGCATCGCCGCTGGCTTGCATGCAACAGAATCCGGGGGGGGGCCTGGACGTCGAACAACCCGCCTGATTTGGACAAACCGCGGAATTTAAAAAGCAAATTGTGTCGCAAGATCAGCACTCACATGCACCGGGAAGAGGAAGGGGAACTCTGGGGACCTCAGCGGGGGATGAGACAGATGCAGGAAATTGAATCCTCGTCGGACAACGCACAACGTTGTGTCGTGACGGGACGAGTAAGTGAATGTGCCCCAATGTCTACACCAATAATTTTTGATTATCCTGGGAATTTTCGCTTTGATTACAGCAGATTATCTCTGAATGGATGGATACATTATAACAACATAACTGTAGCAGAAGAGAATCTTGGAAAAACAAATGTGAAAGGTTCTAGTTGTTCTTCCAGTGTCTCCCATCTCCTCCACCGCTTGGCTTCGCCGTCTTGATCTTCGTCTTGCTCATTTATCTGTCATCTGCTCTTGTGACATAAGAAGCCGAGGACAGCGGAGCTTGTTGCGGCTCATAGTTCAGAAAGGTGCCATGATGAAGACTTGTATCGCCAAGACACTGGTGTTCAATCAGAAATCCGCCAAGGAACCAGGGAATGCCGGCTCATTACCGGGGCTTCCAACGTCTCTGAATTCTCATCAGCTGGTCAGAGGATGAAGAGCTGTCACATCGTATATACCGAGAATATACTGAGAATATTCCTCTGAAGAAGCTCATGCAGAGCCTAAGAGGTGAGAACAGGCAGCCGCGCCATTGTCGGTGCTGATATGTGGCGACCGCAGGTGTCGTGGGCTCCATAGGAGGATCCAGAAAGGAATAAGTTGTTATCACCTTAAGACTGGAAACTTTGTGACAGTGAAGAGGAGAACAACTCTTTTTCCTCAAAAACAGTTATAACAAAGGAAAAGTGGTCACCAAGAGACCTGGGGAACATCTCAAGGCCAGGACAAGGTGGATATGTTATAGCTTCAATAAGGGGAACCTGTCAGCAGGTGTGACCACATAGACTGCAGCCATTGGGGCCTTTCGGTGCAAGGCGGAATCGTTGGGGTTCCCCGAATCTTACCGATTTGCACCGTTTTTACCTGAATTGCCCCGGGTTTTTGGCGCACGGGATCGGATTGTGTCGCATCGGCACCTGGTGGACATCGGGCGCACGGACCTTAGTGAATCCCGGCAGAACCCGAATCCTTGTCGGAGAACGCACCGCTGGATTGCGACAGGACTGGGTAAGTATATGAGCCCCATTGTCTCCGGAGAGTTGTGTAATCAGACCACTGTGTATGTTGTTAGTAGTAGCAGCAAGACTGTGAAATATTTATATTCTGGCATTCTAACTTCTCCAAGTACACTGGAGACATGTCCACACACTGCTTTGCTCTGTGCTCACTGCTCACAGTGTGAGATATTGTCCCAGGAGAGATGTATAATCATATTTTTTTGTATGTTGTTAGTAGCAGCAGGACTGTGATATATGGATTGTAGCTTCTCTAAGTGCACTGGTGATGTGTCCTCATACTTCTGTGCTCTCTGTATTAAGCTACAGCACATCCGCCCCCTACTTCTTTAAGTAATTCTGTAGCGGGCTTTAGATTGTATTCCACAGCAGTCACTTAGAGAAGATGTAAGGGGCAATTGAGCAGTTTTATGTAACAGCTAATAGCACAGCAGTGTGAGGACACCCCCCCCCCTCAAGTGCAGCTGTTGTGATTCAGGTGTGAACCTTCAGAGACTGCAGTTGTGCCCAGTTTCAAAAGTTTTAGAGCAGAAGGGAGGGGTTGTGGAGCACCTCAATGCAGAGAGCACAGAGCACAGCAGTGTCAGACAACCCCTTGTCGAAAAAACGACTATCTTCAAATATAAATCAATTTGTCATGAATGGATGGATACATTATAACAACATAACTGTAGCAGAAGAGAATTTTGGAAAAACAAATGTGAAAGGTTCTAGTTGTTCTTCCAGTGTCTCCCACCTCCTCCACCGCTTGGCTTCGCCGTCTTGATCTTCGTCTTGCTCATTTATCTGTCATCTGCTCTTGTGACATAAGAAGCCGAGGACAGCGGAGCTTGTTGCGGCTCATAGTTCAGAAAGGTGCCATGATGAAGACTTGTATCGCCAAGACACTGGTGTTCAATCAGAAATCCGCCAAGGAACCAGGGAATGCCGGCTCATTACCGGGGCTTCCAACGTCTCTGAATTCTCATCAGCTGGTCAGAGGATGAAGAGCTGTCACATCGTATATACCGAGAATATACTGAGAATATTCCTCTGAAGAAGCTCATGCAGAGCCTAAGAGGTGAGAACAGGCAGCCGCGCCATTGTCGGTGCTGATATGTGGCGACCGCAGGTGTCGTGGGCTCCATAGGAGGATCCAGAAAGGAATAAGTTGTTATTACCTTAAGACTGGAAACTTTGTGACAGTGAAGAGGAGAACAACATAATTTTCCTCAAAAACAGTAATAACAAAGGAAAAGTGGTCACCAAGAGACCTGGAGAACATCTCAAGGCCAGGACAAGGTGGATTTGTTATAGCATCAATAAGGGGAACCTGTCAGCAGGTGTGACCACACAGACTTCAGCCATTGGGGCTCATTTAGCAAGGGGCTGAATCGCCGGGTTTCCCGAATATTACCGATTTGCGCCGTTTTTACCTGAATTGCCCCGGGTTTTTGGCGCACGGGATCGGATTGTGTCGCATCGGCACCTGGTGGACATCGGGCGCACGGACCTTACTGAATCCCGGCAGAACCCGAATCCTTGTCGGAGAACACACCGCTGGATCGCCACAGGACTGGGTAAGTAAATGAGCCCCATTGTCTCCGGAGAGTTGTGTAATCAGACCACTGTGTATGTTGTTAGTAGTAGCAGCAAGACTGTGAAATATTTATATTCTGGCATTCTAACTTCTCCAAGTACACTGGAGACATGTCCACACACTGCTTTGCTCTGTGCTCACTGCTCACAGTGTGAGATATTGTCCCTAGAGAGATGTATAATCATATCTTTTTGTATGTTGTTAGTAGCAGCAGGACTGTGATATATGGATTGTAGCTTCTCTAAGTGCACTGGTGATGTGTCCTCATACTGTTGTGCTCTGTGCTCTCTGTATTAAGCTACAGCACATCCGCCCCCTACTTCTGTAAGTAATTCTGTAGCGGGCTTTAGATTGTATTCCACAGCAGTCACTTAGAGAAGATCTAAGGGGCAATTGAGCAATTTTATGTAACAGCTAATAGCACAGCAGTGTGAGGACACCCCCCCCCTCAAGTGCAGCTGTTGTGATTCAGGTGTGAACCTTCAGAGAGTGCAGTTGTGTCCTGTTTCAAAAGGTTTAGAGCAGAAGGGAGGGTTTGTGGAGCACCTCAATGCAGAGAGCACAGAGCACAGCAGTGTCAGACATCCCCTTGTCGAAAAAACGACTATCTTCAAATATAAATCAATTTGTCACAGTCCTCCTGCTACTAACATCATACACCAAGGTATGATATGGTACCTAACACTAGTTGCAGAGAGCACAGCAGTGTGAGGAGGTCCTCTAGTACAGTTGGAGAATCTAAAATCCTGGAACAGAAATCCATAAATCACGGTCCTGCTGCTACTAACAACATAGACAAAGGTCTGATTACACATAACCTCCAGAGACAAATGTAATACTGGCTGTAGTCTGTATGGTCACCGCTGCTGATACATCCCCTTTAAGGCATTGGGGCATCACATTAAATTAATATACAGAGTAGAGAGTGATCTATACCTTGCACTATACCTATGTATACAGCAGTCTCGGCTCTGCTACATCAGCACATATAAGCCTTTACTGCCCTGGTGGAGCCATATAAATCAGTGTGGTGCGCGGTGTGCCGGTATATACTCCCCGCCATAGAATATATCAGCGCCCTTGAATAAATACACCTGGAATGAGTGCGGTTAATGGGCCGGACAATCCTTTATCTAACAACTCTGACAATTCTTATGTTTTATTTCCGGTGAGAGCACAGACAGCACAGATTATTTAATGCCGCAGTCAGCGAGACCCGGCTCCACCAATCGCAGTGATTCTCTCACAATGGCGTTTTAATTAAAAGTTAATTGAGTTCGTAAATTAACAAAAACACAATTAATGTTGGGAGACGGACGGAGTCTCGCGCCTTGGATAAATAAATGCGGCGATGTAGGTGCTGCTCAAGTCAAGGGCCAGTGATATAGTGTAAGGGGAAGACTACACCCCGCTGTGGTCAAGTACAACGCTCAGGATTACTGCGGCGCCCCCTGCTGTGCAGTCCCATAAATAAGACTGATGATTATTGCAATTAGACTTTTTCATATCTTAAAGGAAACCTACCTACCTATTAAGGAAGATCCGGTGGTAGGTGCCTCTAATGTATGTAAGGATAGCTCTTTTTAGGGCTAATCCTTAAATCCCCTTTATCTTTTTTAATCTTTAATTGTGGTAATATGCTAATTTACCAAAGAGGATACTGGGACATGGAGTAGCCGCGCCGTGTAGCCTCATGTCCGGCTACTCCACGCGCCAGTAGCCTCTTAGGTAAATTAGCATATTACCACAATTAAAGATTAAAAAAGATAAAGGGTACTAAAGGATTAGCCCTAAAAAGAGCTATCCTTACATAAATTAGAGGCACCTACCACCGGATCTACCTTAATAGGTAGGTAGGTTTCCTTGAGAATGCTAACATACCTCGAGAATGCTGTAGCTACACTGATGCAGAAACATATCTTGTATAATCTCTGAGCTGAGTGGTTTTGCTAAAAAAACAATTATAAAATTATGATAATGAAGCTCTGTCCCTCCTGTGCTGGGGCTCTGCACTTTTCCTCTTGCATTAGTTATGCACTGCTCCAGAGGATGATGCAATCACTGTGTTATCCCTGACAGGCAGAAATAATCAATTTCTGCACCATCCCACAGCTCCTGTATATAATTCATCCAGCTCAGGTTGATTAGTCCTGTATGGACAGTTCAGGAAGTACCAGGTGTAATGTGCTTGTGTATGGCAGCCAGAAGCACCCAGCTTTCCCAAGGTCCGGAAATTATAACTATTTTTTTCAGCAAAACCACTCAACTACAGGATTAAATAAGATATGCTTCTGCATCAGTGTAGCTACAGCATTCTCAAGGTGTGCTTTGTTCATAATGCATGAAATTAAATGGTAGGTTTACATTACATTGCACCCGAATGTTACTAGATTTTAGGAAAAATGATAAGGACTAAAGGAGGGCACTTTTACTTATAGGAACACAATCAGGGACAGTTTTGACCATTGGGGCACTGTTTGGCATTAGAGTTTGCATGAGCTGGATGGATTTTCGGGTTTGGCTACCAAGATGGCGACCTCCTGAGTAGTTAATGAAGCAGAAAGGGGCAGGATTTGTGGGGGGCAATAAAAAGAAGGGTGGAGGGTAAATAAATCCATGAGGAAGGACGGAGCAGAATCTTCCACTTCAGCATCTTGAGACGTTGTGGCGAAATCTCCTTCATCATAAATTCCGATTTTAATTGTTACGGTGAAGATTTTAGATTTTATGTTGGGAATAAAGTTATAATTTGCCTCTTTTATAATTTATTACCCTCCATGCTGCGTTTACGGATACACAGCGGGAGACGTCGTCCTGCGCGCTCCACGTGTGCGGAGACAATGTCTACTCCAAAACGCTGGTGGCTCGTCCCATCCAGCTCGTCCCACCCGCTCGCCCCATCCGGCTCACCCCATCCGGCTCGCTCTCCTGTTTTGTATTACTCGCAGCCCTGACATTTGGCAATTCATTTCTCGCCGCTCGCAAATGAATGGGCGCTGGGAGCGGGGATATAATTACATTTCGGAGGGAGCCGCGATATTACATGATAAAATATGCATGTTGTCACTTGTTATTCCTCATATTATAATGATTCATTTTTCAAGGTTTTTTTTCATTCTTTTTATGTTTTTGTGTGTTTGGTGAAAAATATTGTGACTCTCAGATGTGCAGAGATTTCTAACATGGAAGAATCCCCAGACTGTGAGAAAATGTCAGTAAACTGATTCAATAACCCCTTAATGTTACAGCTGGGGCCGTGTGCAGGGATGCGATTATTGTTACTGTTTCTATTATTACTATTGTTTATTGTATTGTTATAATAAATACAAACACACATTCCAAATGTACATTAGTCTGTGATCATACAGACTGCAGCCAGTGGTACAGTATGTATTGTCCCTGGAGAGATGTGTAATCAGACCTTTGTGTATAGTGATAGTAGCAGCAGGACTGTGATATATGGATTTATATTCTCAGGGTCAGGAGGGAGTGGGATGTCTGCAGTGTAATAATATCACATGTTATGGGAACTATATTCCTGGGATGCAATTTATTTTGCAGTTTGGATGGGAGTAATTTTACTCACCTTTTGGTGCAATTGTCATCTGTCTTAGGGCTCATTGAAATGGCCGTGTGTTCTCCCGGACCTGATCCTGGGTGAGCAGGCTGTAGGATTACAGTTTGGATGTGATGGAACTGCCTCTTTATTCCTCTTTCAGCTTGGTTTCTTCAGTATGAAGCTTCCCTTGTTGTGTTGTGATGACACATTGTAAAGGGAACCTATCATCAGAAATTTACATAATAAACCAATACCATTATGTTGTCAAGCAGCCAAACAACTTCCAGATCATATATCTTTTATGACCCAGTATGGTGGAATCAACGAGAAAATCTACTTTGAAGTGAGATGTAAATTGGTTGTAAAAAGTCAAGGAGGCGGAGAGTTTAACACTGAAGTCTAGCTCTCTCTTCCTCAGAAAGCCCATTCACTGTAATTGATGGTCCTGCATCCAGAGACATCACTAACCAGATGTCCAGTACATGATGTCAGTCACAGAGGAGGAGGCGTTCAGAGCCCCCCACCCTGACTTCAGTGTTAAACTCTCCGCCTCCTTGACTTTATACAACCAATTTACATCTCACTTCAAAGTTGATTTTCTGGATGATGACATCACCATGCGCCATAAAAGAAACAATAACTAGAAGGTGTTACGCTGTTTGACAATATTCTAGGAATGGTTTATAAGGTTAATTGTTGTTCCCTTTAGGTCCCATTCAGATAAAGACATGAGATGTGATTCTAGACTAAGCTGTTTAGTTAACTATGTGAAGCTCCGCCCACTGGACGAGTGATGAAGACGTTCTCCTCGACGTATCCCTGCTATATACTATGCAAGGAAGGAACTGCTCCATGTCATAAAGCAGTGCAGAGTGTTTCAGGAGATCAGTGTGGAGGCAGTAACCTGCACATTTGTGAGGCCAGTATTGGTCATTGTACGGTCACGATGATGGGGATCCTATTATCATCTATTAACACTCACATTTCTATGGAAACTGATTTTGTCGCAACTCGCAGTAACATTGTGCAGATAAATGTTTGATAACTTCCCCGACACATTGTCAAAATACATGATCCGAGGCTAAAAATACACAAAGTAACAGAAAGCCGCTCACATACAGCACAGGATGTCACATGTATCCATCATCACTGACACCACAATAAAAATACCTGCAACCCTGTGCTGCAGTATCTATATACACCCACAACCCTATGCTGCAGTATCTATATACACCCACAACCCTGTGCTGCAGTATCTATATACACCCACAACACTGTGCTGCAGTATCTATATAGAACCTCAACCCTGTGCTGCAGTATCTATATACACCCACAACCACTTGCGAAGGTATTTATTATACAACCACAACACTGTGCCTGCAGTATCTAATACACCCACAACACTGTGCTGCAGTATCTATATACACCCACAACACTGTGCTGCAGTATCTATATACACCCACAACACTGTGCTGCAGTATCTATATACACCCACAACCCTGTGCTGCAGTATCTATATACACCCGCAACCCTGTGCTGCAGTATCTATATACACCCTCAACCCTGTGCTGCAGTATCTATATACAACCTCAACCCTGTGCTGCAGTATCTATACACACCCACAACCCTGTGCTGCAGTATCTATATACACCCACAACCCTGTGCTGCAGTATCTATATACACCCTTAACCCTGTGCTGCAGTATCTATATACACCCTCAACCCTGTGCTGCAGTATCTATACACACCTGCAACACTGTGCTGCAGTATTTATATAGAACCTCAACCCTGTGCTGCAGTATCTATCTACAACCTCAACCCTGTGCTGCAGTATCTATACACACCCGCAACAGTGTGCTGCAGTATCTATATACACCCTCAACCCTGTGCTGCAGTATTTATACACACCCGCAACACTGTGCTGCAGTATCTATATACACCCTCAACCCTGTGCTGCAGTATCTATACACACCTGCAACACTCCTGCTGCAGTATCTATATAGAACCTCAACCCTGTGCTGCAGTATCTATATACACCCACAACACTGTGCTGCAGTATCTATCTACAACCTCAACCCTGTGCTGCAGTATCTATACACACCCGCAACCCTGTGCTGCAGTATCTATACACACCCGCAACACTGTGCTGCAGTATCTATACACACCCGCAACACTGTGCTGCAGTATTTATACACACCCGCAACACTGTGCTGCAGTATCTATATACACCCTCAACCCTGTGCTGCAGTATTTATACACACCCGCAACACTGTGCTGCAGTATCTATATACACCCTCAACCCTGTGCTGCAGTATCTATCTACAACCTCAACCCTGTGCTGCAGTATCTATACACACCCGCAACACTGTGCTGCAGTATCTATATACAACCTCAACCCTGTGCTGCAGTATCTATATACACCAGCAACCCTGTGCTGCAGTATCTATATACAACCTCAACCTTGTGCTGCAGTATCTTTATACAACCTCAACCTTGTGCTGCAGTATATGTATACAACCTCAACCCTGTGCTGCAGTATCTATACACACCTGCAACATTGTGCTGCAGTATGTATATACACCCGCAACACTGTGCTGCAGTATCTATATACACCCACAACCCTGTGCTGCAGTATCTATACACACCCGCAACAATGTGCTGCAGTATCTATACACACCCGCAACACTGTGCTGAAGTATCTATATACACCCAAAACCATGTGCTGCAGTATCTATATACACCCGCAACAGTGTGCTGCAGTATCTATATATACCCGCAACAGTGTGCTGCAGTATCTATATATACCCGCAACATTGTGCTGCAGTATCTATATACAACCGCAACCCTGTGCTGGAGTATCTATATACAACCTCAACCCTGTGCTGCAGTATCTATATACACCCACAACCCTGTGCTGCAGTACCTATACACAACAGTGATCACAGAAACGAGTCACATACAGCAGTGGACTCAGGGGGCAGCCCTGTCTCACCCTACACTCTACTTCAAAAGTGTCCCCCTGCCAACCATTAATCAGGGGAAAGCTCTTCGCCTCTCTGTACAAAGTTCTCAGCCAATCTATAAATTGTCCCGGAATACCGTACTTTGACAAAGTGGCCCATAGATTATTGTGGTCAACCCTGTCAAAGGCTTTAGCCTGGTCAAGACTGCCAACAGTGCCGGGGACAAACAGACTAATCTAGAGAACAGGATTTTTGCCAGAATTTTCCTGTCGACATTCAAGAGGGCGATCGGCCTCCAGTTCTTGATGTCACTAGGCTCCTACCTTTAGACAGCAGAATAAGGGAGGACACTCTCATGATGGAGGCATCAGGTGATTTTCTAGACAGTTTGAAAAATATCCACAGTATCGGGCTAAGAGGCTCGAAATCTTCTTGTAAAATCCAGCTGGGTTATCCCACTTGGACCTGGTGCCTTCTTCAGATGTAATTATCAATAGCCTCTTTATCTCCTCCTTTGGTATCTCTGTCTAAGGAGAAGTTCAAATCTTCAGGCCTTGTTTTTCCTCCAAACAATGATCAATTTTTTCTTTATCCAAAACCTTTGTCTGAACAATTCAGTCCATAGTAGGATCTCACCCCACCCCCAATAATCCTCCCGAGATTCCTGCAAAACACCTGAGAATCAAGTGGGACCTGTGATTGATTTCGTAGCCATTTTTTAAAGGGATCAGGGGCCCCTTAGGTTGCATAATCCCACTCAACAACCACCCCACCCGACAACACAGTGGGGGTCATTTACTAGGCCCGATTCGCGTTTTCCCGACGTGTTACCCGAATATTTCCGATTTGCGCCGCTTGTACTTAAGTGCCCCGGGTTTTTGGACACACGCGATCGATTGTGGCGCATCGGGGCCGGCATGCGCGCGACAGAAATCGGGGGGGGCGTGCCGAACGAAAACCCGACGTATTCGGAAAAACCGCCGCATTTAAAACCGAAAATGTGTCGCTTGGGGAGCGCACACCTTCACCTTCTATGGGATGGTGCATCCGGCGTAAAGATTATTTCGGCGCTGCAGCGCCACCTGGTGGAGCGGAGGAACTACCATCTTAAATCCCAGCCGGACCGAATCCTGTGCAGAGAAGCGCCGCTGGATCGCGATGGGCCGGGAAGTAAATGTGCCCCAGTGACTCAATTTTTCTGCTCAAGCTTTCCCACCACTCTGCAACACCATTCCGTTTTGTTCCCCAGTTTTTTAGTGATACAAAAAGTTCTGTAACGCAGCCTTATGATGATTGTTACTCAGCTCTCCCATTCTCCTCACCAGTGCCGTGATCTCCTCCGCCAACTGCAGCTCAGACACTTGTGTGGTCTCCTTCACCTGCTTTGCTGATGGGGGTTCTGCCCCAAGCTGTTTGGGTGCACCCCCAGGCTTGCTGCTAGCACCGGCCTTATCTGTAGCTGGCACACACTGTGCAGTCCTAGCAGATCTTGTGCAGCCTGGACAGGCCATGCTGGACACCACATTTCTCTGCTGCAGCTTTTCTGGAAGCGTCTGTCTCTCCATGGATGTTCTCCTCTGTCTGGATTCAGGAGTGCGCTGCTGCCTGTCCTGTGCTCTGCTGCACGCGATCGGATTGTGGCGCATCAGCGCTGGCATGCATGCGATGGAAATCGGGGGGCGCCGCCGCGCAACTGGATCGCAGTATTATAGTAGTTATATTCCTGTACATAGGGGGCAGTATTATAGTAGTTATATTCTTGTACATAGGGGGCAGTATTATAGTAGTTATATTCCTGTACATAGGGGGCAGTATTATAGTAGTTTTATTCTTGTACATAGGGGACAGTATTATAGTAGTTATATTCTTGTACATAGGGGGCAGCATTATAGTAGTTATATTCTTGTACATAGGGGGCAGCATTATAGTAGTTATATTCTTGTACATAGGGGGCGACTCTGAACTTGTCTCCATTGATTTCTGTAAAGGTCTTTATCATTGAATTCTCCAGGTGGGGTGCAAACAGTGCCCATTTTCTGTGTAAGAAGTATGGCTGGTTTAAGCACGGTTGGGTCATCAGGATCATTGGATATTGGAGTCAGTGGTCTTGCATTTTGGTGCCTTGTCCGCTCATGGTAGACAAGGAGAGTAGCTATATGATGCTGTCCGGGAACTATAACAGGATGCTTCTCTGCAAATCCATTTTGACTTCCTTAATACGTCCTCGTATTCTTAAAAATCTATCATCATCGATGACTGGGTCAAGTTTCCTTAGAACACCGTCTTTAGGTACTGGTCTTTGACTGGTTACACAGTCGATTTCTTTGGCATAGGTCTCAAGCTGTACTGCTCGGATCTGACCTGGATTCTTCGGGTGATACACTCCAAACATGGGTAGGTACCAGGGCTCTTCAGAATCCAGAGGTTTAGGTGGTAACTCTGCATGACCATTCTGGAATATCTTCTCCATGAAGGCAAAGAAGTGATCCCTCATCTCTTTCCATCCCAGATGCAGTTGTCATAGGCAGTGCCATCAAAGGTACTGGGTGATGAAGTGTTGTGTGGCAGATCCTTAATGGAGAACTGATTTTTGCATGGTTGGAGGAGAGATGGACGTCCAATCTCGAGTATACTAGTAAGCATGCAGTTGACTGTAGTTGGCTTGTGTACACCTCCTAAACAGACCTCTCCAACTATGACCCATCCTAGGTCGAGTCTCTGAGCATACGGGGCATTGTGAGGGCCATTGATCTGTTGCCTAACCTTGTGGACTCGTAGGATATCTCTTCCAAGGAGCAAGACTATCTGAGCCTCTTGATCAAGATTTGGGATCAGATGTTCTATACACTTCAGATGAGGTTGGTTTGCAGCTACTTCTGGTGTAGGTATCTCTGACCTGTTGTCAGGAATCTGGTTACACTCCAGTATTGTTGGTAAGGGCAGACACAGTATTGTTGGTAAGGGCAGACACACTTGACCATTTATTGACTCAACTATGTAGCCACTTGCTCTTCTTCCAGCTGTCTCTACGGTACCGGCACAAGTTTTCAGAGAGTAAGGGGCACTTCATTTCTAATTCTAGCTTGTTCAGAGACAAAATCTACAAATACATTAAATGGAGGAAATTGTACATTGTAAGTCTTTTTATATTGAGACCCAATAATGAGCCACTTTTCTTGCAGGTTATAGGGGAGTTTCTGCACTATGGGATTCACACCTTTAGCAGTGTCAAGATATGTCAATCCCACCAGATCCCCTTGTACCTTTGCACCAGACATTACGGAATCCCTGAAGATTTTAGCCAGCGGTACAGCAATAACAGAACTGAGTTCTTTAAGAACTCTGGGGTGTAACCCATCTGGTCCAGGAGCTTTGTACACATTGATTTTATTGAGCTTAGATTGGATAATGTCTACATTTAGCCAGCCTAGTATATCACAGGATCCATGACCCGCACTGGCACCACCCAAGTCAGAAGTTCTCTCTTCTATTGTATATTGTATGGTGCCTGGTATTTCCATCGGAAACCTGCCACTACAAGTGGTAGGTTTCCTTTAAGAGGACAGGGAGGTTTAGCTACATGTCATATTACACACCGTGCTTACGTGTAAGAGGACAGTATAGTGAAACAACTATGCTGGAACAGGCTGTTTGTAGTGAACATGAGGTACAAACAAGTCATATGAAGTGGCTCCTCACACTGTCAGACATGAGGAAAGATGGCTGCTGTTATTACCGACTACAGTAATAAGCAATCCCACAATGCCTCAGGACATTTCCCATAATGCTTAGAAGATTTCCTATAGTGCATTGAAAACTACAAACTAAGAAATGTGCTAAACCACCAGTAGATGGTGCTGTTACCAGCCTTACACTGCAGACGGAAACCTAAGCAGCTAGATTTCTGCAGAGGACAGAACACTCCCCGCTTGACGTCGGCCGACGTCACTATTATGTTCAATGGGTGAAAACAGTAGAACGAGTTCTCCTACTGGTCTTAGGAACAATTTTGTCTCACTCTGTTTCCGTATTTTAACTTCAACCTTCCGTACATTTCCATCTTTACTTGGGAACGTCTTGGTAATGAGACCTAACGGCCACTCATTTCTTCTTGACTGGCAAGTGTCAAGATATGTCAATCCCACCAGATCCCCTTGTACCTTTGCAAGACGCAACTCCATTAACAAGTCACTTAACTCCCTAAGCTTTGCATAGCCTTTGACCAGCTCACGTCGAGCAAGGAACCTGGCAGAGTCCATCGTGGCTTGATTTGCACTGGACCTGGCTGGTGGTATATTGACAGAGTACATGTGTGGTGTGCAACCATACCTGTTGGAAGTCTCTGGTTTTGACCCACCTGCGTAGTAGTGTTCTGAAGCAAAGGGCATCTCTCTCAGCTGGAGTGGGTTTTTGACCTTCTGTCCTGAAGAGAGGTGGCTGTAGCTTGCTTTACCTGGATGCAAATCTTCTTGTTTGCAGCAAGGAGACTGATAGTGGACTTTCTGGTGGTCCGAATAATCACGGTGGCTTGGCTTGTTAAGACGCTCCTCATCAAGTTGTGAATAATAGTCGCCGTCTAACTTGGAATATTGATAGACGTATTGTAAGGTACGTGATTCTGGATCCTGGTGTTCAAGCTCTGGTGGGAGATACTTCTCAGTTTCTGGAAGTTCTAATGATTCTAGAAATTCTGCTTCTGCTAT
>CM033651.1:14735209-14748551 GCA_019512145.1 Engystomops pustulosus
TGTCCTTCTAATCTGTACATTCATTACCTAGCTCTACAGAAAAAGTTCTTTCAATACTATCCTCTATGCGTAAGAATATAACTCCTCGAATACTGCCCCATATGTACAAGAATATAACTACTATAATACTGCTCCCTATGTACAAGAATATAACTACTATAATACTGCTCCCTATGTACAAGAATATAACTACTATAATACTGCCCCCTATGTACAAGAATATAACTACTATAATACTGCCCCCTATGTACCAGAGCGCCCCATAACCTGTATACTGTATAGTGGGATCAGAGCAGAACGCCCCATAACCTGTATACCGTATAGTGGGATCAGAGCAGAGCGCCACATAACCTGTATACTGTATAGTGGGATCAGAGCAGAGCGCCCCATAACCTGTATACTGTATAGTGGGATCAGAGCAGAGCGCCCCATAACCTGTATACTGTATGGTGGGATCAGAGCAGAGTGCCCCATAACCTGTATACCGTAAAGTGGGATCAGAGCAGAGTGCCCCATAACCTGTATACTGTATAGTGGGATCAGAGTAGAGCGCCCCATAACCTGTATACTGTATAGTGGGATCAGAGCAGAGCGCCACATAACCTGTATACTGTATAGTGGGATCAGAGCAGAGCGCCCCATAACCTGTATACTGTATAGTGGGATCAGTGCTGAATGCCCCATAACCTGTATACCGTAAAGTGGGATCAGAGCAGAGCGCCCCATAACCTGTATACTGTATAGTAGGATCAGTGCTGAATGCCCCATAACCTGTATACCGTAAAGTGGGATCAGTGCTGAACGCCCCATAACCTGTATACCGTATAGTAGGATCAGTGCTGAACGCCCCATAACCTGTATACTGTATAGTGGGATCAGAGTAGGGCGCCCCATAACCTGTATACTGTATAGTGGGATCAGAGCAGAGCGCCCTATAACCTGTATAGTGGGATCAGAGCAGAGCGCCCCATAACCTGTATACCGTATAGTGGGATCAGAGCAGAGTGCCCCATAACCTGTATACTGTATAGTGGGATCAGAGCAGAGCGCCCCATAACCTGTATACTGTATAGTGGGATCAGAGTAGAGCCCCCCATAACCTGTATACCGTAAAGTGGGATCCGAGCAGAGCGCCCCATAACCTGTATACCGTATAGTGGGATCAGAGCAGAGCGCCCCATAACCTGTATATTGGGATCATACTGGAGCGCCCCATAAAATGTATACTGTAAAAGAGATCATACTGGGGCCCCCCATAACCTGTATACCGTATAGTGAGATCATAGCTGAACGCTCCGAAACCTGTATATTGTATAATAGGATCATAGTGGAGTGCCCTATAACCTGTATACTGTATAATGGGATGATAGCTGAGCCCCCTAAAATCTGTATACTGTATAATAAGGTCAGAGCTGAGCACCCCAAAAACTTGTATACTCTATAATGGAATCATAGGTGAGCACCCCAAAACCTGCATACTGTATAGTGGGATCATAGTGGAGCACCCCATAACTTGTAAACCATATAATGGGATCATAGTGGAGCGCCCCATAACCTGTATAACATATAGTGGGATCATAGTGGAGCTGAAAGTTGAAACAGAAAGCTGAGACTTCATGTTTCTTCAGCCACCACTAGGGGAAGCTCAGGAGTCTATTGTATACTGTGTTATTTATTGCAGTAAAATTTCTGCCTTGTAGCAATGTGTGGCTCTGTATACTTAATAACTTTATCCATGCTTCTGTCTATCTAATTATCTATCATCAATATCATATATATGTATCCATCTTTCTATCTATCCAATATCTATCTCATATCTATCATCTATCTATCTATCTATCTATCTATCTCATATCTATCTATCTATCTCATATCTATCTATCTCATATCTATCTATCTCATATCTATCTATCTATCTCATATCTATCTATCTATCTATCTATCTCATATCTATCTATCTATCTATCTATCTATCTATCTATCTATCTCATATCTATCTATCTATCTATCTATCTATCTATCTATCTATCTATCTCATATCTATCTATCTATCTATCTATCTCCTATCTATCTATCTATCTATCTATCTATCTATCTATCTATCTATCTATCTATCTATCTATCTATCATCTCTCTCCTGTAGTATTTCTTCTCTACCCTCTGAGTAATTCCGTTACTTCCCAGATAATAAAGCCGGGGAGAGAACTTTATATTTCCGTCATAAATGCAGGTGTAGGAGCTGTGACAATAATTCTGAAAATTATTAGAACAGTTGCGGGGACTCGGGAAATGAGATGTGGAGTTCTCCCTCAGGGGGAGATATTTATGTCTAATTAGAACAACAAGATCCTGGATGTTATTCAACTCAGGAAATGTATCGCATAAAATACCCAAACCCTCAAAAAATATGGGAAGTTTCTCATAATTTTCTCTGGTCGCGGCGCTCGATTAGCATGTAAATGTATCCAGAGCCGGAAAATGAGCAGATACACACCGACTAATGAAACTGTGGTGAGAGAGAAGGAAGACAGTGGGAGGGGGTAGTCCTCAAATATGACAAACACCATAAGGTATAACATCACCAGTGAGCGCAGCTCTGGAGTACAGGATAAGTAATGTCATGTATGTACACAGTGACTGCACCAGCAGCAGAATAGTGAGTGCAGCTCTGGGGTATAATACAGGATGTAACTCAGGATCAGTACAGGATAAGTAATGTCATGTATGTACACAGTGACTGCACCAGCAGCAGAGTAGTGAGTGCAGCTCTGGAGAATTATAAGGGTTGTACATTTGTTGTCCATATGTTTTTACTTGTCTAATCACAAAGTCTTTAATCATTAATTATATTGAACATGCAGTGGATTAGAGCAGTTTTTCGGGACGGCCCTTGTGACATTCGCTGCTCCTTTTCTTCCTACCGTCTCCCGTTTCTTCTGACAGCCCCTTATTAGTCTGATACTATTGCAGGCGCTCATTAGCGGCTCTCGGATTAGCAGCTATTTGGTGCAGGAGAGAAGTGTAACATCTACCTCTAATTGATTTACTTGTGAGAAGGATAATTACTTGGCAGGGATTACGGATGTACATTGCTCCGCTCACAGGACCATGCAGGAGGCGTTTTTCTTGTGGATTTTTTGCAGGAAAATAATAATCACCTCTAAGGCGCTGTCTTAAAGCTTTAAACATCATTTTGGAAGCTATTCCTGGATTAGTTCATATTTGGATTAGGAATGAAACTGAGGGATGTTCTTGGCCTTGGGTATTCAGGTGACCCTTTCACCTATAGAGGATTTTTTTCCTTAGGGAAGTTACCGGGTTGCTACCACTGGTGCAGTCTCCGTTCCCTGTTGACTGAGTGGCATGAGAGACACCAAGTTAAATCCAAAAGGTTATTATCAATAAAGAGGTTACATTCTGAAATTATAACATACTGCCTGAAAAGAGAACGTTTAAAAATTCATTTTATTCATTCAATTATTAAAAAAGGGGCCAATGAAACCCGGATAATACAAAAATCAGGCTTATTGTGTAGCCTGGCCGAATCGAATAGGTAATGAGAACGTTCCCTTGTAGCCAGGTTAGCACAATACTAAAAAATATAACATGTCCATGTAGAAACGCGTCAGGCAGGGAGGTTAAGCGGTGTGACTGAATGACGGTGTGAATGCTGCTCAGTGACAAATGAATTTATAAGTGTGGCGGGGTATTTTCTGTGTTTCTAGGAGCGAGTATCTGGTTGACAGTGAAATACGATCTGTTGACAGCACCACACAGTCACCCCAACTAGTATTGTGCTAACCTGGCTACAAGGGATCGTTCTCATTACCTATTCGATTCGGCCAGGCTACTCATGAGAGACACCAACCCTATGAGCTAAGGGGACATTGGCAAGGGACAGGAAAACGTGAGGACATGCAGAGAACATGCGAAATGGTAACTCCAGGCAGAGGTCAGGGCATGCAGAGAACATGTGTAATGGTAACTCCAGGCAGAGGTCAGGGCATGCAGAGAACATGTGTCATTGTAACTCCAGGCAGAGGTCAGGGCATGCAGAGAACATGTGTCATAGTAACTCCAGGCAGAGGTCAGGGCATGCAGAGAACATGTGTAATGGTAACTCCAAGCAGAGGTCAGGGCATTCAGAGAACATGCGAAATGGTAACACCAGGCAGAGGTCATGGCATGCAGAGAACATGTGTAATAGTAACTCCAGGCAGAGGTCAGGGCATGCAGAGAACATGTGTAATGGTAACTCCAGGCAGAGGTCAGGGCATGCAGAGGACATGTGTAATGGTAACTCCAGGCAGAGGTCAGGGCATGCAGAGGACATGTGTAATGGTAACTCCAGGCAGAGGTCAGGGCATGCAGAACACATGTGTAATGGTAATCCAGATAGAGCAGAGTGAAGGGTGTGATGTGACAGCCTGCTGTAGCTGTGTGGGTAACTCCAACATTTACCAAGAAACCACCTTGTTACGGGTAACGGAGGCAGTAGCAAGTGTTGTAGCGAGTTCTGGGTCAAGAGCTTCAACTCATTGCTTACATGTGGACAAGGGAGGAAGAACTGGCTGCACCTCCTCCTCCTCCTTCTTCTCCTCTGTCCCCTGTACCGACAGAAATGTCTCACTCAAGATCTGTTTTATCAACGGTTGTGTCACTTCAGTCGCCCGATCCCCGATCCTGTCGTTTAGTACCAAGAAACACGCTGCTCGAATTTTCAGATCACACCAGGCGTTTAGCTCGGAGCTACAGAACCAGAGATACATAGGGGTATATTTATCATATGCCGGTGCGGCTCTTCAGCCTCTTGATGTATCTGGCGGGGTCCTGCGGCGGGGGGGGGGGGGGGACGCGGGCTACGGCGAGTGTGCAGGTGTGGGAGCAGGAACGCCCCACATCGTCCCACTTCTGGCCGTCCGCACCCCCCTTCACGCCCCAATGCCGTGAAGGTGGCGGATTGGGGTAAATAATTGCGAGTGCTGGTAACTGACGTGGTGCAGAGGCCCTGATAGATATCCCCCATAGAGTCACATTTATGAAAGCTTATATGCCTAAAAATGGCAGAGAATTGCGACTGCTCCACCCAATTCCTGTCCCGCACCTGTGCACTGCCTATAGTCTGCGGCCATTTAGGCTCAGACTATGGCGCAATTCTACGCCGGGAGATCAGAGCATTATACTCTGGGGTGGGGGCAGCATCAGAAGTGCTAAATGCGCAAGTGTATGATAAATGTACCCCATAGTTAAAAAAAAAATGCAAGCTATATATAAACATCCAGATCCCACCTTTTATTTAACTGCCCCTGTGTGCATTCTGTAGCTCACAGAACCATATGCTTGATGAGATTCTTATCTTTAGCATGACACAAAAACCTTGTTTGTAGGTGCTATTGAACAGAAGATGCGGGCTCCTGAAGTGACACTACCCATGCACCACTAAACTTGACTCATCTCATGTGAAAATAAGATGAAAAGAGTCATATTTGTCTGACTTTTTTTTTCTTTACAGGGAAACGGGTGAGATTTCACATAAATGAGTCTATTACTTGGCAAGTACCAATAGAAGGTCCAGCACATGGCACCGTCCAGTTCATGAGCAGCTCTGGAGCCTCCTCGGACCTCCTCGCTCTTGTGATTGACAGGTCTCAAGATTGTTTCCCTGGAAAACATTTCTCTCAGTATTTAAGGGAAGACTCCAGGGAAATTCAATATGAACCTTCCATTTTATTTTAGATTAAACTTATCATATCCAATTTATTCATCTTCTCTGACCTAAAAGTAATAAAGCAAGGAGTCAATACGCCAGAGTGAGGCAGACGTGAGGGTGTCTTCTCCGGAACAGGCATGTTATACAGTCCTGAGCAGAAGTTTTAAGCAGGAATGGAAAAAAGACCATTGGATGGTGTAACCCGGCATCCGTTCTTATAGAGACACTTGTACAAATCTTTCAAAGGAACTTGGCAGGGAGGTTATTCCAGACATCCCAGATATTCGATGATTATACTTGTGCGTTGCTACAACCTATGTTATCCCAGATAACCTGCATGATGGTTATGGTCAGGACTCTATGGAGTTGATGTCATCACTCCCAGATCCTGGAGGAACTCTGCAGATTGTTTCAAACATCTTGGAGAACAAAGCATGGATCTTCTATGGATGTAGTCTGACTCTAATCCAGTCCATGTAATCAGATGGACTGGATGATATTGAGATCAGGGCTCTGCAGGGGCCATATCATCACTTCCAGAGAATTTCTATTAGAACTCAGCAGGGAGATTGTTCCAGACATCTATGAGAACTAAGGCCAGATCTTCTGTGGATATAGTCTAACTCCAATCCTTCTGTTTCTTTGTGTAATCAGATTGGTGTCAATTCTGGGGTCTAATAAATATTGGGGTCTGAATAACGTAGGGGATCTTAGTTTAGTCAAATAATATAGTGGGCATGATATTAATATAGGAGTCTGCTTTGGGCTCTGAGTAATATAGGGCTCTCATCTGGAGTCTGATAAAAATATTGGAGACTGGTCTGGGGTGTGATTAATGTAGGGGTCTGGGGTCAGATAATAGAGTGGGTCTGATACTAATAAACTGAGGTCTGTTCTGGTGTCTCATTAATAAAGTGCTCTTTGGTCTTATTAATATACGGGTCTGGGGTCTTCTTAATATAGAGGTCTAATTAATATAGGAGTCTGGGGTCTAATATCAATATTGCAGTCTGGTGTCTGTTATTAATACAGGGGTCTGGTCTGTGGTCTGGATAATATAGGGCTCTCTGGTCTTAATAATATACAGGTCTGGGGTCTTCTTAATATAGAGGTCTGATTAATATAAGAGTCTGGGGTCTGTTATTAATACAGGCGTCTGGTCTGGGGTCTGATTAATATAGGGCTCTCTGGTCTTATTTATATACGTTTCAGGGGTCTTCTTAATATAGAGGTCTGATTTATATAGGAGTCTGGGGTCTGATATCAACATTGGAGTCTAGTCGGGGGTCTGTTATTAATACAGGGATCTGATTAATACAGGGTGGTCTGGTCTTATTAATATACAGGTCTGGGGTCTTCTTAATATAGAGGTCTGATTAATATAGGAGTCTGGGGTCTGATATCAATATTGGAGTCTGGTCTGAGGTCTGATTTTAAGATAAAGGTTTAGACAGGGGTTTGACTAATATAGGAGTCCGCTCTAGGGATCTATAGTTAGAGGTTTAATTTATATAGGGGTCTGGGGTCTGATATTAATATTGGAGTCTGGTCTGAGGTCTTTTAATCCAGGGGTCTAGTCAGGGGTTTGACTGATATAGTGGTCTGGTCTGGGGTCTGATATACAAGTTCCCAGATACAATACATTGGATGTGTTGGATAAACAACTCATTGCTGCTGTGTCCGTCCTGCAGCTCTGCTTCATCTCCTCACCCCTACAATACTCTGCGCTCCTGTGATCCTGGAGAGTATGTTGTAGAAATTGACTCTTACTCTGTAACTTGAGTTAGTGAACACATAATCGATTCTTTGCCCTCGCTGCCCCCTGCCGTTACATGTGCCCGTCCTGTGCAATCCAGACCCGGCGCCCCCCGCCCCCCATACACATTAACAAGCTTTTACCCCTTTTATTCGTGCACCTCTGATTCACCGCTCCCCCAGAAGCCTCATGTTATTCCTCTATCTAATGAAAGGGGTTTGTGGCTTTTTGTGCCGAGCCGTGTACGTGAGCAGCGGATAATCACCCCGCTTCCTGGCCGCTCGCTCATTGCAGCGCGTGTCTTAAATCCTAACCTTCGCTCCGACACAATGAAGAGAATTTGCGCCTGAAAGTGACTGCTGTGATAGCGGGAGAAAGTTTCCTGTTCTGCAGCCTCAAACTGTTTCTCATTATTTGCTTTGTTGCGCCCCCACGTTCCTGTTCTCGCTTTCTCCAAAAATCTCATTAGAGCCGTGGACGGTTTCTCTAAATTTATCGGAGGATTTTTGTTTTGCTTTTTCGGTTAAATGACATTTTTATTTTCTTGTGGCAACAGTCCTGCACCCATTTTTTGCTGGATCTCTCTAATCTGGTGTAGGCGCAGCAGAGCTGAGTTTATTATCATGTTGGCATGAGCTATAATAATCTACTCAGTGTAAGAGAAGATTAACATGACACAAGCCCTTCTCTGCTCCAGCCCCTCCTCTCTGACATTGGAGAGGATTACAATGGTCAGATACTGGGACTAATACATCAGCAACTGGGAAGGGGGGCTACAAAGAAAATTCCAAGTTCCTCTGAATCTGTGATACAGTCCCTATATTATATGTTCATTACCACATATGGGAGATGGTGAAAGGTTCTCTTTAAAGGAGCACACTATACAAGCTGAAACCAAGGTTTAAAGGGGGGGCTGTATGTTCCCAGGACCCATTATACATAGGGCACTCTATAATCCTTTTAGAGAAACCTTTCCTGTGTTCAAACAATCTTTCATTTTTGAGAAAATGAAGTTTTCATTTGCACAGCTATGAGCTCAGTTCCTCAGGGGCGGGGCCTTGTCTGTTGTTGCACTCATTGACTTCCTTCTCCACTATTTAGCACCACCCCTTTACAAAATGATTGACCTCACACTATTTCCCTTTCCTATGACATCTGTTCAAAAAATGTATATTAATGTAAGAACTCTCTGTATGGGTCCTGGCTGCAAGTTCTGAGGTTTTGGACCGGAACCAGGGCTGCTTGGGGCTTAGATTGTCAGCTGCATTGCGGGGTTCCCTTGACTGAGCTGGGTGTGTGTTCTGGGAAAGCTTGGTGTTTCATTTGAAGGTTATTTTGCATGTCAGATGTGGGTTGAGTGGTAGACGGCCAAGCCTATCAGCTGCTGGGACGGCATCCAGGAACTCCATATATACCTGCTCCACCCTTTACCCAGTGTTTGTTAAGCTGGTCTTTGTATCATTGTGATTATACCTTCTTTATTGTAATATTTCTGTATCTTGACCTCTTGCTTTGTTTTCGGACTACTCTTTGCCTCGAAATTCTGTACTCCGCCGCCATCTTGGTTTTGACTTGAATATTTTCACTATGCATCCTTCTATCTCTGTCTGTCTGTTTCTACTGGTTGGTTTGTTTGTTTTGTGCACATACTCAGGGTTCAGAACATCAACTACTGGTACTTTACGGATTAGCGCAGTCTGCACAGTTAGGCAGGGACAAGGGTTGTGGGTACCCCAGGGCTGCACCTCTTTCTCTGCCTTATCAATAACCCATATGTCCTCACACTGCTGATGGCATTGTAATCCTCCACAGCCATGGTGTTCATGGCTAATTAAGAAAACCATGATACACGTAACAAAAATATATGTAAATTATTTTTCCTCACACTGATGTGTCCTGTGCTCTTGGCAGTTCTTCCTCTCTGCTCTGAGTAACCAGCAGCTTACTATGGCATTTACTCAAAGCAGAAAGGATGGGCTGCCACTAGAAATTTCAGGGTCCCTGAGTGGCAAATTTTGTGGCCCACCTCAACAGTGGTCTAGGGATTTAAATCTGAAGATTACTGCATATAACAGTAAAATAACAAAACTTCTTACATAGAAACTATACCATAACTAAACCTATTGCATGAAAACAGTACCAAAACTAAGCTTACATGTTACCAGTACCTACAAAATAGATGCAGCACCAGAACCAACATTACTAGGTATATACTATAACAGCACCAAGATGACTTTATAGATACATTACTGGAATCAAGCATACTATATAGATAAAGGACTGGAATTAAAATTCTTACATAGCTTCAGGACCAGAACCAAGCTTACAACACAGATATATCACCAGAACAAAAATAACTACATAGATATGTTAACAGAACCAAGCCTACTACATGGAAACAGCACCAGAACAAAGCTTACTACATAGATATAGAGCCAGAACCAAGATTACCACATAGCTACAATACTAGAACCAAGCAGAGTCAGTCAGACAGTCCTATACAGCATATTGTCACAGTGTCTGATGCTGGATGATAAATCTGATGTAGCCTAAGCCAGCCTTACTTTAGGTCTCCCTCATAGGTAAAGATAAGAGTCACAGCACTATGGAGATGCCGCATAATTGTGATTTTATGTTCTAATACTAGCACTTACTACAAATGTGATAACTGACAGATGATGATGTCTTTGATCAGAGCATTTCTCCTTTACTTGTTCTACCTGGCCCTTCATGTCAGCTTCTTCCAGCCACAACTAGTTTTAGCAAGATTTAACAGATTTAGCAACACAAGACTTTTCAGGTTAACCCCTTCATCATCATCTTCTCTACTCTCTAATTACAAACTTAATACTGTTCTCTGGTCCCCCTAGAGATCAATTGTATGACCCCACAGTAGCCAATATAGGAAAAATCCCACCACAGTAGCCAATATAGGAACAATCCCCCACAGTAGCCAAAAATTACACAGGGCCCCCATAGTAACCAAAAATTACAGGGTTAACGATAACCAATATAACGACAACGCCCCCACTAGCCTATAGTCTCACTAGCCTATAATCAGGGGTCTCCCCTGATGGTGGCCCTGATGCAGGGAGAACAGAGGATGCCTGCCATGTGTCACATTCACTTACAGACAGTACCCGGGTTACATACAGAGAGATTCTGAAGGTTTGTTTTTAACTTGAATTTGTATATAAATCGGAACGGGTATGTTTAGTAAGTGTCACTCCAGACAAAGCCATGTAATTCATATTCTGTTTCCATGCAATTCTCGCATAATACTGCCCTTCCGTACTTATATAATACTGCCATGCAGTTCTCACATAATACTGCCCTTCCGTACTTCTATAATACTGCCATGCAGTTCTCACATAATACTGCCCTTCCGTACTTATATAATACTACCATGCAGCTCTCACATAATACTGCCCTTCCTTAGTAATATAATGCTGCAATGCAGTTCTCACACAATACTGCCCTTATGACTTATATAATACTGGCCTTCTGTATTTGTATAATACTGCCATGCAGTTCTCACATAATACTGCCATTCCCTGCTTATATAATACTGCCATGTAGTTCTCATATTCTGCTTCCATGCAGTTCTCATATAATACTGCCCTTCCGTACTTCTATAATACTGCCATGCAGTTCTCATGTCACAGCTTATCTCCTCCCCCTCCCTGTACAATGACCTCTATATAAATAACACTGGCCCATCATTACATCACTACTGACAATAGATGATGTCACAGCTTATCTCCTCCCCTCCCTGTACAATGACCTCTATATGGATAACACTGACCCATCATTACATCACTACTGACAATAGATGATGTCACAGCTTATCTCCTCCTCCTCCCTGTACAATGACCTCTATATAGATAACACTGACCCTATAGATAACACTGACCCATCATCACATCACTACTGACAATAGATGATGTCACAGCTTATCTCCTCGCCCTCCCTGTACAATGACCTCTATATGGATAACACTGACCCATCATTACATCACTACTGACAATAGATGATGTCAAAGCTTATCTCCTCCCGCTCCCTGTACAATGACCTCCATATAGATAACACTTACCCATCATTACATCACTACTGAGAATAGATCATGTCACAGCTTATCTCCTTCTCCTCCCTGTACAATGACCTCCATATAGATAGCACTGACCCATCATTACATCACTACTGACAATAGATGATGTCACAGCTTATCTCCTCCCCTCCCTGTACAATGTCCTCTATATACATAACACTGACCCATCATTACATCACTACTGACAATAAATGATGTCACAGCCTATCAACCTCACACCCCCGCCCTTGTACAATGACCTTATATAGAGAAAACACTGGACAATCAGTCAATCACTACTGGAACAATAGATGATAGGTATCAAAGTTATATCCTCCCTCCCGTGCTTACAATGCTTCAATAGATAACACTTGACCCATCATTACATCACTATATGACAATAGATGATGTAACCAGGTTATCTCACCCCCTCTCGGTACAATGACCTCTATAAGATTAAAACACCCAGCAGGACATCACGTCTGATCAAATAAATGATTGTCACAGGTATTCTCTCCCCCTCTTGACATGTCTCTATAGAGATAAACACTTGACCCATCTATTAAATCAATACTGAAATAGATGAGTCAAAGCCTTATCTCCTCTCCCTGGTTACAATGCCTATATATTAGATAACACTGACCCAATCATTTAACATCAATTGACTGGCACAATAGATGACTGTCACATCTTATCTCCTCTCCTCCCGGCCTAGCAATGACTTTATATAGATAACACTGGACCCATGAATACATCATACTGACAATGAGATGATGTCACAGTTTATTTCCTCCCCATCCTTGTACAATGATCCTATTATATAGGATAACACTGAACCCCATCATTACATCATACATGACCAATTAGATATTTGCACAGTTATCTCCTCCACATCCATGTACAATGACTGTCTATATAGATAACACCGACCCATAATTAACATCATACTGACAAATAGATGAGGGTGTTCACAGCTTTATCTGCCTCCCCTCCTGGACAATGACCTTTCCTTTTATTAGAAACACGGAACCATAATTTACATTCAAAAAACCATGACCATACATGATGTCACAGCTTGCAGCCTAAGGCCATAAAGATGCTGTAAAGCGTATCACTAAATGCTGTTACCAGAGCTTAAGGAAGATGGCAGCTACAATCTACAGACAAAAAATAAAAACATATTAGAATAATAGTTGTACAATTTGTTACTGTATTTAGTTTTAATGAGTCTGAAACAAATTTGTTGATATGTTCCCCTTAATGTCATCTTGGGATGTAATTTGGGTGAAGATCAGGACGTAATCTGTGTCTTCGTCACCACTGCTGGTTATCTGGGTGGAGGTTAATGAGATGTTTGTGTGCATTTAGTAATTTCAGAGGAACATGAAGTCCCGCAGAGATAATTGGGTTTTTTTTAAGTGTAAATTTTGTGGACAGCAATTTTCGGAAAATAAGTGTAGCTAAAATAAATGAAGAAATAGGCGTTAGGCTGCGCTCCTCTAGGGTGGAAGGAAACTTAAAGGGCAAATACTGTCACGACTCAAACTTATGGGAAAGTTACTAGAAATATTCCAAAAACATCACAGAGATGACATCGTGCAACAGGGGGCTGTGCTAAATATTACATGGCCACTAGTCGTAACCTACAGCAGGGAGAGACAAAGACTGGATGTTCTCAGTTTCCTGGCAGGAGATCCCTCATATATGTTTTATATTAGCTCCAGTGCTATAATACACCCTCTGTGACCTGCCAGGTAGCCTAGAAGAAGACAAAGCCGCACAAGGACAC
>CM033651.1:14749157-14781257 GCA_019512145.1 Engystomops pustulosus
TCCTCCCCCAGTATCTGGAGTATGGTCTCAGGTGTGTGAAAAAGTGGAGAATAGATAAGACCTATCTGGAGAGTAAGACCAGGAAGGACCTTTACACCAGTGTCTGTAGGACCTTTTATACTTTACAGCCAGCTCTGAGGGACTGCACAACGGCCACATTGCAGAAAAGTCTGACGCTCCTCAATAGTCCTAGGCTTCCTGCAAAACTATTCGACATTGCTTGGCTATCACTGCACGGGAAACTTTTTGTTAGGGGTAATTTAAAGTTTTTAAGTGTCTCAGACCGTATGTGCCCCTTGGGTTGTCAGCAGGAGGAGACGATGCAGCACTATGTACAAGAATATAGCTACTATAATACTGCCCCCTATGTACAAGAATATAACATCTATAATACTGCCCCCTATGTACAAGAATATAACATCTATAATACTGCCCCCTATGTACAAGAATATAACTACTATAATACTGCCCCCTATGTACAAGAATATAACTACTATAATACTGCCCCCTGTGTACAAGAATATAACTACTATAATACTGTCCCCCTATGTACAAGAATATAACTACTATAATACTGCACCCCTATGTACAAGAATATAACTACTATAATACTGTCCCCCTATGCACAAGAATATAACTACTATAATACTGCCCCTATGTACAAGAATATAACTACTATAATACTGCCCCCTATGTACCCCCTATGTACAAGAATATAACTACTATAATACTGCCCCCTATGTACTAGAATATAACTACTATAATACTGCCCCCTATGTACAAGAATATAACTACTATAATACTGCCCCCTATGTACAGGGATATAACTACTACTGGGGGCACGCTGTATACTACTGGGGGCAGGCTGTATACTACTGGGGGCAGGCTGGGGCAGGCTGTATACTACTGGGGGCAGGCTGTATATTATAGGGGGCTGGCTGTATACTGGGGGGGTCTGTGACCAATGCATTTCCCACCCTCGGCTTATAGTCGAGTCAATATGTTTTCCCAGTTTTTGGTGGTAAAATTAGGGGTCTGGTGGTAAAATTAGGGCTATAGAGGGCTTATACTCGGGAGGGCTTATACTCGAGTATATACAGTAATTTACTGGAGAATCTGCCAAATATAAGATTTCAATTTTGTACCTGTTATTAACAGGTGTTCCTCATTCAGGTTCTGTACACACTGAGACTTACATTAAACCTCAGGCAGTGAATTCGGTTTTGTAGGCCACTAGTTGCCATCCAAAACACACAAATCATTCTAGTCCTATAGGAGAAATGTGAAGCAGGATTCAATTTACAATATGATAAACCTACTAAGGATGTACAACAACATGGCTGTAAAAATTGGTGCATAAAATAGAAAGAAAGCATATTGGTAATGCAACTAGCGATACACTTATGTCCGTCTGCGAACATCAGACAGAGGAGTTCTACTGTTATTAAGTAATATTCTCTATGAGTTACAATAGCTATATATAATATATATATTCTCACATATACTGTAGGGCACAGCATTGTAAATGTAATATCCTTTGACAAGAGTTGTACATTGCTGTACATTATTTGAGCCCAAAATGAGGGCAAGATCTTATAGCGGATCAAAAAGATTTTAGTACTATGTTTTCTCTATTTCCTTATGGTGCTTCCTGTAGTGCCAATATTTTGGTAAGACAAGAAACATACAGTGAGGCACATAATAATTGTGTTCATTTGCATTGAATGTATTCAGTTATTTTGCTCCATTTACATGAAATTCCCAGTTTGCCTTTAGTTAGAAATCTGCAGGATGCAAGTTGTATTTTTTCTTTTTTCGGAGCTGCAGCTGCAGAAAATGTCATCAGCACATTAGAGATCCTCTCGCTTCTTCACATGATATGAATTTGGCAAGCAGTTCCTCTCAGTTAATGAAAGGCTTAGAAATTTGGACGAAATGGCAGAACAATTGGTCTCTAAAAAAATACAATTAGAAAAAGCTCCTCTTTATAAATGCTGTGGCTGAGCCATTGTGTGAAAGATTTCAGGCCAAATAAACAGTCATTAACTTCTTAACATTTCAGCTTGTGGTGAAACTTAGTGATAACATAAAAGCATCAGAGTAGAAAAACAAGGGAAATGGGTAGCTGTAGTTATTCTGTTGTCACTATTACTTTCATTGTATTTTATGGAATAGGCATTTTCATGTCTGAGCTGATCACCACCCATGGGCCATCATCTGGGTTGCCATGACAGGCAAGAACCTCTCCATGGTTTTCAGGCCTGGTATGTTAAGACTAGAGATGAGCGAACACTAAAATGCTCGGGTACTCGTTATTCGAGACGAACTTTTCCCGATGCTCGAGTGCTCGTCTCGAATAACGAACCCCATTGAAGTCAATGGGAGACTCGAGCATTTTTCAAGGGGACCAAGGCTCTGCACAGGGAAGCTTGGCCAAACACCTGGGAACCTCAGAAAAGGATGGAAACACCATGGAAATGGACAGGAAACAGCAGGGGCAGCATGCATGGATGCCTCTGAGGCTGCCTAATCGCACCATTATGCCAAAATTATGGGCAACAGCATGGCCATGACAGAGTGACAGAATGAAGCTAGATAGCATCTAAAACATCCAATAATTGACCCTGACACTATAGGGGACGGCATGCAGAGGCAGCGGCAGCAGGCTAGAGAGTGTCATGGCGACATACCCTAAATGGACTCAGGCTTCAAACCAATGGGTGGCAGAGAGGAACCAAAGGAGGTGAGCAAGAAGCGCTCAAATAATATCGGTACATGATAAAAGTTTGCCAGTATATTTTGTGGATTACACAGCAGGGTGGCGACAAAGTTAACATGGAAGCCATGAAAACAACCCAAAATTCTGCCTGACACAGCTCGTTTGATAAGGGGACCATGTATGGAGGCAGTGAACTAGTAGTAGATTAAAGGTGCTGCAGTTAAAACTATGTTAGTTGGATCTTGGCATGGAGCTGGCGCTCCGCTGCCAGGCGAGCTTTCGCCAATCCAAGCCCCTGTCTCTAGGTTTTGTCGCCTAGACTCAGCAGTTTGAGCACCGCCTGCTGTCGCTTAGCGACGGCACTGCTGCTGTGCCTAGAGCTACCAACTGATGGCGCCGTGCCCACGGATGGTAGTTCGGAGGAGGAGGTGGAGGAGGGGTGGGAGGAGGAGGAGGCATAGTAGGCCTGAAACACCTGGACCGAGGTAGGCCCCGCAATCCTCGGCGTCGGCAGTATATGACCAGCCCCAGGGTCAGACTCGGTCCCAGCCTCCACCAAGTTAACCCAATGTGCCGAAACTCGCCTGGCACGGACGCCAGCTCCAGCGGCATCATGCGCTTCTTGCGCATCTGTTTACATTCCCTCACCCGCATATCCCAAAATTTTTTTTTTTTTTTTTTTGTATAAGAACGCTACTACACTTAATCTTGTGCGGCTGGGACCGAGTCTGCCCTAGGGGCCGGAGCTGGTCATATACTGGCCGCTTCAGAGAATTGCGGGGCTACCTCGTCCAGGTCTCAAAGGCCTACTAACCTCCTCCCACCCCTCCTCCACCTCCTCCTCCTCCGAATTACCATCCGTGGACATGGCGGCCACAGTCGGTAGCTCTAGGCACAGCATTCATGCCTCGGCTTAGCGACAGCAGGCGGTGCTGAACTGCGGAGCGCTAGGCATAAAAGGCAACACCGCCCAAGAGCTTTTACAGGGCCTTCCACATCAAGTTGTTACTTTGTCGCCACCCTGCTGGTATCCACAAAATATACGTGCAAACACTTTTACTCATTTAGGATATTTTCACGCTTCTTGCGCATCTGTTTACATTCCCTCACTCCGCCATATCCTCACTTATAAGAACGCGACTACACTTATCTTATACAAAGTTTCGAGAAGTGCTGTTGGGGAGTAGCCTATAGACAGGCTTTGATTGGCGAGTCGCCTGGTAAAAAAAAAAAAAACAGGGCGGATCTTGAGGAAACGCTGAACTATCAGATTTAACACATGGGCCAGGCATGGCACATGTGTCAGTCTGCCGAGTTGCAGAGCCGCCACCAGGTTACGGCCGTTGTCACACACAACCATGCCTGGCTTCAGGTTCAGCGGTGCCAGCCACAGATCAGTCTGCGCCGTGATGCCCTGTAATAGTTCTTGTGCGGTGTGCCTTTTATCGCCTAGACTCAGCAGTTTGAGCACCGCCTGCTGTCGCTTAGCGACGGCACTGCTGCTGTGCCTAGAGCTACCGACTGATGGCGCCGTGCCCACGGATGGTAGTTCGGAGGAGGAGGTGGAGGAGGGGTGGGAGGAGGAGGAGGCATAGTAGGCCTGAAACACCTGGACCGAGGTAGGCCCCGCAATCCTCGGCGTCGGCAGTATATGACCAGCCGCAGGGTCAGACTCGGTCCCAGCCTCCACCAAGTTAACCCAATGTGCCGTCAACGATATATAGTGGCCCTGCCCGGCAGCACTCGTCCACGTGTCCGTGGCCCACTACAAATTGCTCAGAATTGGCAAGTACATGCACTGCAGAAACTACAGCCACCAGCAGATCAACCAGAAATCAAATATATAGAACGCTACTGTAGGCTTCAAGAAGCTGTTTGTATTCTCCTATGGCTATTTTCTAGCCAAGTATCAAAGGAAGCACACTACTATGCCAGATGAGATGACACTGAGTTATTGCCTAATAGAAATCCAACCCCTACTGAATTTTGCCACTTCGGCCTTTGCTATGGATATGTGCGCCACTAAGCGCAGAACACAGCGGTCGCAAGTCTCACTACAAATTGCTCAGAATTGGCAAGTACATGCACTGCAGAAACTACAGCCACCAGCAGATCAACCAGAAATCAAATATATAGAACGCTACTGTAGGCTTCAAGAAGCTGTTTGTATTCTCCTATGGCTATTTTCTAGCCAAGTATCAAAGGAAGCACAGTACTATGCCAGATGAGATGACACTGAGTTATTGCCTAATAGAAATCCAACCCCTACTGAATTTTCCCACTTCGGTCTTTGCTATGGATATGTGTGCCACTAAGAGCTGCCAACAGTGCCGGGGACAAACAGACTAATCTAGAGAACAGGATTTTTGCCAGAATTTTCCTGTCGACATTCAAGAGGGCGATCGGCCTCCAGTTCTTGATGTCACTAGGCTCCTTACCTTTAGACAGCAGAATAAGGGAGGACACTCTCATGGATGGAGGCATCAGGTGATTTTCTAGACAGTTTGAATAAATATCCACAAGTATCCGGGCTAAGAGGTCTCTAAATCTCTTGTAAAATCCAGCTGTTATCCCACTTGGACCTGGTGCCTTCTTCAGATGTAAATTATCAATAGCCTCTTTTATCTCCTCCTTTGGTATTCTTTCTGTCTAAGGAGAGAAGTTCAAATCTTCAGGCCTGGTGTTTCCTCCAACAATTGATCAATTTTTTCTTTATCCAAAACCTTTGTCTGAAACAATTCAGCATAGTAGGATCTCACCACCCCCAATATATCCTCCCGAGATTCCTGCAAAACATCCTGAGAATCAGTGGGACCTGTGATTGATTTCGTAGCCATTTTTTAAAGGGATCAGGGGCCCCTTAGGTTGCATAATCCCACTCAACAACCATCCCCACCCGACAAACACAGTGGGGGTCATTTACTAAGGGCCCGATTCGCGTTTTCCCGACGTGTTACCCGAATATTTCCGATTTGCGCCGCTTGTACATGAATTGCCCCGGGTTTTTGGCGCACGCGATCGGATTGTGGCGCATCGGGGCCGGCATGCGCGCGACAGAAATCGGGGGGGCGTGGCCGAACGAAAACCCGACGTATTCGGAAAAACCGCCGCATTTAAATGCCGAAAATGTGTCGCTTGGGGAGCGCACACCTTCACCTTCTATGGGATGGTGCATTCCGGGGCGTTAAGATTATTTTCGGCGCTGCAGCGCCACCTGGTGGACGGCGGAGGAACTACCATCTTAAATCCCAGCCGGACCCGAATCCTGTGCAGAGAACGCGCCGCTGGATCGCGAATGGGCCGGGTAAGTAAATGTGCCCCATTATCTTCAGAATAGGGCATTTTTGTACAAAAGGTTTTAATCTTTTAAATTTTTTAAACATACAAAATCCTGTAGAAATTTGATATCCCCCCCAGTTGTATCAACCCAAAGAATAATATAGAGGTGTCATTTAGGGTTCAAAGTGAAAAACTGTAAAAACTATGTCCACTGGGAAATGGCTCAAATGTGATTTTTCTACAATTTCATTGAATTTGTAATTTTTTCCAGCTTCCCAGTAACCTGCATAGAACATGAAATGCTGTCACTAGGAAGTACAATTTGTCACACAGAAAAGGAGCCCTCCAACAGCTCTGTAAACAGAAAAATAAAAAAGTTATGGAATTTTAAAGACGGGGAATGAAAAATGGAATCGCAAAAAATGCAAAATTACTGATGATGTAGAGGGCTCAAAAATTGCTAAACTTTGAAAAAACAGGTATTAGCAGCGGAAAATCTGATAAAAAAAATAAAAAACAGGTAGTCATGTATAGAAGCAGCATAATCACAGAGTGGGATCTAGAGCGGTAGGCAGGGTCGGCGCAAGCAATGGGATTACCTGGGCAAGTGCTTGGGCCCCCATAAGGAATCCATGGGGGTGAAGGGGGCTTTATATAAACTAACCATATGCTGGGTGTTTTTCGGGTTAATAAACTAGGGAATATTTTAGGGAATAGGAGACAGTTTTATTTTCAGAATTTTAAATGTCGCAATGTGAGTTCACTGCAAAGGGGCCCACTGAGGCTCTGTCACCCAGGGGTCTACTGAAACCTGGAGCCGGTCCTGGGGGTAGGAACATATTGCTCAGGAAGCTTGTAGTAGGAGAAAGAAGAAATGAATTCTCTGGGAGCAGACGGAGCAAACTGATCAAAAATTGATACATTGTATTAAACCTAATAAAGGACCTGTGGGGGTGGGTTATGATAGGGATTCTCCTCTTGGTAGTATGTCCTGCCCCCGAGGAGCTTACATTTTAAGCATGATATAGAGAGAGTATATAGATGCTTAGATTTAGGATATAAGGAAGCTTAAAGTCTTCTTTAAGCTTTAGCCCTATAGAAGTGATGTCCTACCTCTCTATTAGCTATGCCGATACCTGCAGAAATGTAATATGTACCGCACAATAGACAAACGCCAATTTGCATTATACATTTTATTGAGACTCCTATACCCCTGCTGTGTGCATACAACTTCTTATAACCTGGAATTGCCTTGATTTACCGAGAGTATTTCACATTTTTTTGCATTTTTTGCATTTTATTTTCTTCCATGTCTTTGTGTATTCACAAAATTTCAGAGGAGCGGAAGTGTTAATTTATATGCGGAGACCCCCCATGGTAACCAATAGATACGGTATCGTATTATTATGCAAACGTTTCCTTGCATCGTTTCTGCATAAATGTCAGCATTCAACATACAGATGGAGATCTGGACAACTTCACAAACGGCAGAATAAGGACCCGCTGTGCTTTTCACTATTGAAAGTTCAGATTTCAAATGTTATTAGTTTATGAATAGGGCTGAATGTTCCAAATCCCTATAATGTGTTACATTTAAAGTGAGCCTCCAATTTCAGAAGAATATCTTAGATTTTTGGCTTTCAATTTCTTTTGTTCTTGTCAGGCTAAAAAGCTAGCAATAGAAAATGAATTAAGTGCTCTGGTGCTTGGCAGGGGATCCGCCCATGAGCAACAATGACTTCCTGTTACATCACTGATTGGCCGTTTACATTACTGATACAGCTACCCTAGAATGTCTTACAATCTCTGCTGCCTATTCCTTATGTTCTTGTCAGGATAAAAAGCTGTAAATATAGAGGAAGTTACAAAATTAGAATCAGTGAAGATCTCTAGTGTTAAGTAAGGGATCCACCCCCGAGCAGCCATGATTTTCTGTTACATTACTGATACTAGTGTATAAGAATTCCTTAGATTTTCTGCTGAGTTCATTTATTTTTGTTTGTGACAGGCTTAAAATCTGCAAATCTGATGGTATATATACAGGATAGGAGCAACTCTGAAGTGCCACCTCCCATGAGGAGCAGCGACTTTCTGTTACATAATTGGAACCAATGGAATATCCAAATTTCTACTTCTTTTGTTCTTGTCAGTGTAATAAACTTCAAATAGATAAAAGCAATATACAATATTTTCAACAGGAATTGGAGGAATATTAGAGGAGGATCCGCCCATGAGGAGTAGTGACTTTACTGATTGGGCTGTCAAATAACTAATATCCTGAACTATTAAGTTTTCCTTTAAAATTTAAATATATTTAAGTTCCCAGCCCCTTGAATGGATTCTGAACAGATGACATCCTGCCACAGGAGCCAATCACTGTAACTAAACTCAAAGTCACAAAACTGAATTTTGATATATAATAATATAATAGAATGTATAGCTTCTGCTGTTTACTAGTGTTGAGCGGCCCCAACCCCAAACTACTGTATATTAGAAATTTGGTTCTGGGCTCTGCTCAATTTCCCCCCTCCCGCCGTAAAAGCTGACACCGATCACGGATGTTAACTCTTGAAATGCTGGTAGCATTTTAATCCTTGTGGCAGCGCTCTGACACTAGTCCGCCAATGGTGCAGGGCACATTTTGGGGAGGATGAATGCTCTCTGATGATGTTAAAGGATGAAACGACCCACACCAAAATGGTAGCGTACACTGCTGGGTGCCAGCACCAAATGCAGGGTTACTGTGGGGGATAAGGACCTGAACAGATTAGCAAAATTAATTTGGCAGAATTTTTACAGGTCCTGTCATCACTACTGGTTACAATACTTACATGTGTATCCACCCCAGAGTGGAGTGTTGTTATTAAGAACATCTCTTACTTATTCCAGGTATAGTGCCATACATCTGGTAGTGGCTGTACCTGGTACTGCAGTTTACTACACGTCTACTAGTGTCTGGTATTGCAATGCAGTCCATTTCATTTCGATTCTACTTATCAGATCCTGGATGTATTATCATTCACAGCCATTAAAATATAGGACACATTGCCGTTTGAAGGTCCCTTTAAGAAGCTGATTTTTGAAAGACCAGTAAGTTCTGGTCTCATACAGATGAGCAATTCTAAGAATGAGCCAATGTTTTTTTATTCCTGAAAAATCCATTCTAGCTCATCCAGTGGTTTCCGTAGCGTCACGTGACTCCGATGCTGGCGCAGCGGAAAGTGACCTATATATATGTGCAGCAGCTGCACCAAACCAATTACTAAGACATGGAATGTTCTGGAGGAGAGAAACTTTTATAGAACTTTTGGTAAAACTTTGCAAAAGGAAAAGGTTTAATTTTAAAGCTGAGCTTGTGACATTTCACCAATGTATTACAGTGTAACAAGTAATCAGCGGATGGAGACGAGGAGCGCGGCGCACGCTCAAAGGTCTTTTTAATAAACCGGATGAACCGAACGCAGGAAATAGCGGATATTATTGTACCTGACTGTACCTATTGTATCTTCTGCCGTGCACTTTATTGTAGCCGCCTAGGGTTGGTGCTAAAATAACTCATAGCATTACTGATTTTATCTGATAGAAATGAAAATGATAGATATAGTATACAATAATAACTGTTCACGGTTTTCAGGATTTGCACAGCGTTGACAGGAATTTAACAGTTGTCTGCGCTGGGATTGTGTCGCAAGCGATCGGATTGTGGTGCAGCTGTGCTGGTTTGAGAAGGGGGGGGGGGGGGGGGGGGGCACACCGTCGGACAACCCAACTGATTCGGACTGTGCACCATTTAAGATTCAAATTGTGTCGCAAGACAATGCACTTACATGCACCATGTAGAAGAAAGTGAACTCCAGCGGACCTGAGCTGGGAAGCGACACATGCAGGATATTGGGTGCACGATCTTAGTGAATCGCAGCACAGTGCATGATTGTTGGACAATGCGCCTTTGTGAACTCAGCGGGACAGGGTAAGTAAATGTGCCCCATTGAGAGGTATGGCGGGAGCTCTACTTCTGTGCCTATGAATAAGTAGAGCAGGTGGGTGAGATTCAGAGGAGGCCCATGTGATAGCTGTATCCTGCAAGCCCCATAATACTTTGTGATTGCTCCACCCACAGCGGCCTACTCATTGCCTAAATTCTTCAGGAGAATGAAGTCCTTCCCAAGGAGCCATGTTTCCAATTTATGTCTTACAATTAATTTAACCCCATGAACCCATGCGGATTATCAAAGGAACACCATGGCGCCACAATGCTAGACACTAAGCCGACTTGCTGTTCCTAATGCGAAACTTTTTTTGATCCAAACTGTAACGCATTCAGGTTCACTGCTTGCTACTGCAAAATACTAATGGCCACTGTGCCGTAATACTGGCCACTGAGCCACCCTATTATATATTGAGCCTTAACAATGTCCATTATGCTGCACTGCTGTCTACTGAGACTTTTAAGCAACACTGATGTCCATTGAGAAAAAATTGTCCAACAATTGTCCATTGCTGATCACTGAGGACTGATCATTGAGCAACATTGCTTCTTACCGAGCCAAACTGTTGTCCTAATCACCAAACTGATGCCCATTAAGAATTATCTCTGGTCTCTTAGCTGCATAGGTGGAGACTGAAACATCCTGTTATCAATTGAGGCATACTACCATACTGATGTCCACAAAGCTACACTGCTGCCCACTGACCCATACTGATGTCCATAAAGCTACACTGCTGCCCACTGACCCATACTGATGTCCATAAAGCTACACTGCTGCCCACTGACCCATACTGATGTCCATAAAGCTACACTGCTGCCCACTGACCCATACTGATGCCCATAAAGCTACATTGCTGCCCACTGACCCATACTGATGTCCATAAAGCTACACTGCTGCCCACTGACCCATACTGATGCCCATAAAGCTACACTGCTGCCCACTGACCCATACTGATGTCCATAAAGCTACACTGCTGCCCACTGAGCCATACCGATGTCCATAAAGCTACACTGCTGCCCACTGAGCCATACCGATGTCCACAAAGCTACAGTGCTGACCACGAGCCATACTGATGTCCACAAAGCTACTTTGCTGACCACTGAGCCATATTCATGTCCACAAAGCTATACTGCTGCCCACTGACCCATACTGATGCCCATAAAGCTACACTGCTGCCCACTGACCCATACTGATGCCCATAAAGCTACATTGCTGCCCACTGAGCCATACCGATGTCCACAAAGCTACAGTGCTGACCACGAGCCATACTGATGTCCACAAAGCTACTTTGCTGACCACTGAGCCATATTCATGTCCACAAGCTACACTGCTGCCGTCTGAGCCATACTGATGTCCATAAAGCTACACTGCTGCCCGCTACACTGCTGCCCACTGAGCCATACGGATGACCACAAAGCTACACTGCTGCTCACTGAGCCATACGGATGACCACAAAGCTACACTGCTGCCCACTGAGCCATATTCATGTCCACAAAGCTACATTGCTGACCACTGAGCCATACAGATGTCCATAAAGCTACACTGCTGACCACCGAGCCTTACTGATGTCCACAAAGCTACATTGCTGACCACTGAGCCATACAGATGTCCATAAAGCTACACTGCTGCCCACTGAGCCATATTCATGTCCACAAAGCTACACTGCTGCCCACTGAGCCTTACGGATGACCACAAAGCTACACTGCTGCCCACTGAGCCATACGGATGACCACAAAGCTACATTGCTGACCACTGAGCCATACAGATGTCCATAAAGCTACACTGCTGCCCACTTAGCCATATTCATGTCCACAAAGCTACACTGCTGCCCACTGAGCCATACGGATGACCACAAAGCTACAGTGCTGCCCACTGAGCCTTACTGATGACCATTTAGCTATACTTTTGCCCACTGGGAACCACATCTGATCACTGAGCCACATAGCAGTTCACTAAGCCAAACTAGTGTCCATTGAGCAGAACCCCTGCAGGAGAAATGAAGCATTACACAGTTGTCATTTCAATGAAATCATTGGATTGGGATGAATTTACAGAGCTTTTGAGGAAATCTTTTTGTAGCTACTATCTGCTCATGTTAATAGATGAGGATCTCTTATGTCGATCTCAAGAGGGTATTCGAAGTCCCTTAACCTTAACTGCCCCATCTGAACTCACTGCAAGTTACCCAATCACAGCCTAAACCAGGCTGGAGCCACATGATGAACTCTATTCTACATCCCTGCGTGTCCATATGTTATTTATCCTGGGGGATGGCAATCAGCATCTCATTACCATCGAGCGGCTAATGCCGGCCACATATCACCGGCTGGAGGTCACGGCCGGTGCAGGTCCCGGGACCTTGTGCAGTAACTTATCCCGTTACATCATTGATCAATAATGAATATTATTCTTTGCCTTAAGCAAGAGAAAAGAGGGAACAATAAAACCTCATGTGACAGATCTTATCGGGGACTCGCGCAGTGACCTTAATGTAGTCTCTAATGGATCTAAGGAGGAAAATCTCCATAGTAAACAACAGAGGGCCCGGTGCAATATGGCCATATAGGTCCCGTTAAAGGATGTGCATATTGGCCCTGGTGCAGGAACGGCAGAGGGATCCCAAAGTAGGATGGGAATATTGGTCCTGGTGCAGGATTGGCATATGGGTCCCGGTGCAGAATGGGAATATAGATCAGTTCCGGTGCAGGATGGGCATATGTATCCTGGTGCAGGCACGGAATATGGGTCCCTGTGCAGGATTGGCATATGGGCCCCAGTGCAGGATGGGTATATGGGCTACTAATTAGATAAATATAGTTCTGGGGTTATTCTTTATTCACTTAAAACATTTTTTAGGGAAGTGGGGGGAGTGCAATCGGACCTGGGCCCAGAATCTTTAAGGGGCCAAAAGTGTCTTCTCCTCAAATAAGACCAGTTCTATAACCAGGTTATAGGTTATAATTAGGGGAAGGAGACAGAGTTATCATTTTGGATCAGCACCTTTATTTTTTTGCTGTAGTGGTCAGATGTTCTGTTTTCTGTTTCTCTCCCGTTTCTCTATTAAAGTCATTTCCCTTCAACAAGGCCAGATTATGGGAAAGGCTCCAGGGGCGCGTGCCCCTGGGCCCCCACCACTTTGAAGAAATGGCTAACAGTCAGCGCACAGCTAGTCAGAAGTCTAGTAGAGCCACTGTGCCCGCTAGGCCAACATGTGAGTAGAAGAAAGTTCAGAATGTACATGATAATTTAGAATAGTAATGTGTACCAGTGTCTGGGCTACATTCAGTGGGGGCCCACACCAACCTTAATCCGGTCCTGACCTCCAGCCTCAGAGTCCTCACCACCCCAGAACCTAGGAATCTCTTATGGATCCTCAGCGTCCCCTGAGGGCCAGGCATGGCTTCCCTTCCCAGTCACATTGTACAATCTTCGTTCCTAGTTTCCCTCTTACTAAAGGCTGTCACTTCATCTAATATTATAGAAGATGATTGGACTTTAAGAGTCCGTGTATCCTATCTGACGCGTCCCCCGTGCACCGTTTACGTGCTATCGGCAATAACAAATGGCAGCATTGCGTTTTGGCAGGACGCTCGCTCGGGACCGCTGGCTGTTTATCGGCACTTAATGAAATGCAATTAATCTAAATGACTTCTGGGGAGGAAAACCGCTATGGAGGACGGATAATGGCGCCTGGCACCTGCCCTTTAACTAAGGACTTGATCTTTCACTCACTGGAAGTTTATAAAAAAAAAAAAAACGCTAGATAATGAGGAAAATTCTCCCGTAGCCATCCTCTGTACAGGTGGTCCCCTACTTAAGGACACCCGACTTACAGACAGCCCCTAGTTACAGACGGACCTCTCTGCCCCATGTGACCTCTGGTGAAGTCTCTGGATGTTACTATAGTCCCAGACTACAATGATCAGCTGTAAGGTGTCTGTAATGAAGCTTTATTGATAATCTTTGGTCCCATTACAGCAAAAATTCTTGAAATTACAATGATCACGATCACAATTATAAAATATCCAGTTTCGACTTACATACAAATTCAACTTAAGAACAAACCTTTGGAATCTATCTTGTATGTAACCCGGGAACTGCCTGTATTTATCTCTGATCGGCGGCGTTCACATAGAAGAAATTGGTTGAGAGTCTCGTTGGGTTTCGTGTTCTTAAAGGGATAATAGAAACAAAGCTTCAAGGCCGATTCCAAGACTCACTCCATGTTACATCATTGCCGGCCATTGTGAACCGCAACGTATCGAAGACCATGCATAATATTTCCTGACGCGATGTGGAGACGTTCTTCAAGGGGATCTTTTGTCTCGGTATAATGGAGGCGGCCATATTGTATGGGCTCAGCCAATGTTCGCTGTGTACAAAGCGAAGACCTTGATAATTCTGATAATAACACTACTGGGTTATTGTTCTCCGGGAAATGTGAGATGAAGAAGTTTTCTGTGGATGAAGCTTCCTGGGGCGTTGGAGGACAATGTGGGGGATGGGGAATAGATCCTTCTATAGATATTAATGCAGAGACTCATCTGAATATTGTGGTGGCGACTTCAGGCCATCGTTATTCCAGACTGAAAGGTAAACATGGGGCTTATTTACTAAGGGACCGCGGATCGCATTTCCGTTGGATTGTTCATGTTATTCTGGATTTGCGCCACTGGGACAGGTATTTAGAAGGGGATTGTGTCGCACGCGATCAGATTTTGGCCCAGTGGCGCCGGCTTTCATGCGACAGAAATCGGGGGATGGGCCGTCATATGATCCGACAGATTCGGACTGATTTAAGATTAAAATTGTACCGCAAGCAATGCACTTACATGCTCAACGAAAAAGATTGTGAAATCTGTCGGACCTGAGCGCTGAAGTGACACATGCAGGATATCGGGCGCATGATCTTAGTGAATCGCCGCACAGTGCATTATCGTCGAAAAATGCTCTTTCGGAAACTCCTCCGAACAGGTAAGTAAATGAGTCCCAATGTATCCATGTCCTCAGAGCAATCACTGTGTACTTTATATTCCAAAAACTTCCGCATCCAGAAAGATACACACCGCGTTATACAAGTAATGGCCGAGCTTTCCCCAAAGTACGGAACATGGAAACGTAGAACTATATATGATTGCCCCAATAATCTTATGTTTGAAACCAGCTACTGAAAAGTAATATTATTTGGTACCATATTCACAAGAGAGGAGTAGTAGTACTGTGCTGTGTCCATGTATACAGGATCGGAGTAGTAGTACTGTGCTGTGTACATATATACAGGATAGGAGTAGTAGTACTGTGCTGTGTCCATATATACAGGATAGGAGTAGTAGTACTGTGCTGTGTCCATATATACAGGATAGGAGTAGTAGTACTGTGCTGTGTCCATATATACAGGATAGGAGTATTAGTACTTTGCTGTGTCCATATATACAGGATAGGAGTTAGTGAGTCACGTGCTGGTGCCCCATATATACAGGTAGGAGTAGTAGTACTGTGCCGCTGTGTCCATATTAACAGGATAGGCGTAGGTAGTACTGTGCTGTGGTCCTGTATACAGGATAGGTTAGTAGTAGTATGTGCTGGTCAACATGTAACAGGATAGGAGTAGTAGTACTGTGCTGTGCCCAGATTAAGGATAGGGGTAGTAGTGCTGTGCTGTGTCCATGTATACAGGAGTAGTAGTAGAGTATGTGCTGTGTCCATATATACAGGATAGGAGTAGTAGTACTGTGCGTGTCCATGTATACAGGATAGGAGTAGTAGTACTGTGCTGTGTCCAGTATACAGGATAGGAGTAGTAGTACTGTGATGTGTCCATATATACAGGATAGGGTAGTGTGCTGTGCTGTGTCCATGTATACAGGATAGAGTGTAGTAAGCTGTGTCCATATATACAGGATAGGAGTAGTAGTAACTGTGCTGGTCCATGTATACAGGATAGGAGTAATTAGTACTGTGCTGTGTCATGTATACAGGATAGGAGTAGTAGTACTGTGCTGTGCCATATAATACAGGATAGGAGTAGTAGTACTGTGCTGTGTCCATGTAACAGGATAGGAGTAGTAGTACTGTGCTGGTGCATATATACAGGATAGGAGTAGTAATCTGTGCTGTGCCCATCTATACAGGATAGAGTAGTTAGTACTGTGCTGTGTCCATGTATACAGGATAGGTAGTAGTACTGTGCTGTGCCCATGATAAAGGATAGGTGTAGTAATACGTGCTGTGCCCATGATACAGGTAGGGTAGTGTACTGCTGTGTCCATGTATACAGGATAGAAGTAGTAGTACTGTGCTGTGTCCATGTATACAGGATAGGAGTAGTAGTACTGTGCTGTGCCCATATATACAGGATAGGAGTAGTAGTGCTGTGCTGTGTCCATGTATACAGGATAGGAGTAGTAGTACTGTGCTGTGCCCACATATATACAGGATAGGAGTAGTAGTACTGTGCTGTGACCATATATACAGGATAGGAGTAGTAGTACTGTTCTCTCCCCATATATACAGGATAGGAGTAGTAGTACTGTGCTGTCCCATATATACAGGATAGGAGTAGTAAGTGCTGTGCATGTGCCCATATATACAGGATAGGAGTAGTAGTACTGTGCTGTGTCCATATATACAGGATAGGAGTAGTAGTACTGTGCTGTTCCCATATACACAGGATAGAAGTAGTAGTACTGTGCTGTGCCCATATATACAGGATAGAAGTAGTAGTACTGTGCTGTGTCCAAATATACAGAATAGGAGAAGTAGTACTGTGCTGTGCCCATATATACAGGATAGGAGTAGTAGTACTGTGCTGTGTCCATATATACAGGATAGGAGTAGTAGTACTGTGCTGTTCCCATATACACAGGATAGGAGTAGTAGTACTGTGCTGTGCCCATATATACAGGATAGGAGTAGTAGTACTGTGCTGTGCACATATATACAGGATAGGAGTAGTAGTGCTGTGCTGTGCCCATATACAGGATAGAAGTAGTAGTACTGTGCTGTGCCAATATACAGGATAGGAGTAGTAGTACTGTGCTGTGTCCATGTATACAGGGATAGAAGTAGTAGTACTGTGCTGTGCCCATATATACAGGATAGGAGTAGTGTGCTGTGCTGTGCCCTATATACAGGATAGGAGAGTAGTATATGTGTGTGTCCATATACAGAATAGGAGTAGTAGTACTGTGCTGTTCCATACTTACACAGGATAGAAGTAGGGTACTGTGCTGTGCCCATATATACAGGATAGAAGTAGTAGTACTGTGCTGTGTCCAAATATACAGAATAGAGAAGTAGTACGTGCTGTGCCCATATACAGGATAGGAGTAGATACTGTTGCTGTGTCCATATATACAGGATAGGAGTAGTAGTACTGTGCTGTTCCATATACACAGGATAGGAGTAGTAGTACTGTGCTGTGCCCATATATACAGGATAGGAGTAGTAGTACGTTGCTGTGTCCATGTATACAGGATAGGAGTGTAGTACTGTGCTGTCCATGTATACAGATAGGAGTAGTGTACTTGTCTGTGCCCATATATACAGGATAGGAGTAGGTGCTGTGCTGTGTCCATGTATACAGGATAGTAGTAGTAGTACTGGCTGTGTCCACATACAGGATAGGAGTAGTAGTACTGTGCTGTGTCCATGTATTACAGGATAGGAGTGTAGTACTGTGCTGTGTCCATGTATACAGGATAGAGTAGTAGTACATGCTGTGACCATATATACAGGATAGGAGTAGTAGTACTGTGCTGTGTCCATGTATACAGGATAGGAGTAGTAGTACTGTGCTGTCCCATATATACAGGATAGGACGTAGTACTACTGTGTGTGCCCATATATACAGGATAGGAGTAGTAGTACTGTGCTGTGTCCGTGTATACAGCTAGGGATGTAGTACTGTGCTGTGTCCATATACAGGAAGGAGGAGTAGTACTGTTATGTGTCCCATGTATACAGGATGGAGTAGTAGTACTGTGCTGTGCCCATATATACGGATAGGAGTAGTAGTACTGTGCTTGTGTCCATGTATACAGGATAGGTAGTAGTAGTACTGTGCGTGACAATATACAGGATAGGAGTAGTAGTGCTGTGCTGTGTCCATGTATACAGGAAGTAGTGTAGATAGTGCTGTGTCCATATATACAGGATAGGAGTAGTAGTAGTGCTGTGTCCATGTACAGGATAGGAGTAGTAGTAACTGTGCTGTGTCCATGTACAGGATAGGAGTAGTAGTACTGTGCTGTGCCCATATATACAGGATAGGAGTAGTAGTACTGTGCTGTGGTATGTATACAGGATAGGAGTAGTGTCTGTGTGCCATATATACAGGATGGAGTAGTACTACTGTGCTGTGCCCAATATACAGGATAGGAGTAGTAGTATGTGCTGTGCCATGTATACAGGATAGGGAGTGTAGTACTGTGCGTGTGTCCATGTATAGGATAGGAGTAGTAGTCGTGCTGTGTCCAATGTACAGGATGGAGTAGTAGTACTGTGCTGTGCCCATATATACAGGATTAGGAGTAGTAGTGCTGTGCTGTGTCATGTATACAGATAGGAGGTAGTAAGTACTGTGCTGTGCCCACATATACAAGGATAGGAGTAGTAGTAGTGCTGTGCTGTGCCAATATATCAGGATAGAAGTAGTAGTACTGTGCGTGCCCATATAACAGGATAGGAGTAGTAGTACGTTGTGCTGTGTCCATGTATACAGGTAGGAGTAAAGAGTAGTACTGTGCTGTGCCCATATATACAGGATAGGAGTAGTAGTGCTGTGCTGTGCCCATATATACAGGATAGGAGTATTTATTACTTTGCTGTGTCCATATACAGGATAGGAGTAGTGTACTGTGCTGTTCCCATATACAGGATAGAAGTAGTAGTACTGTGTGTGCCCATAATACAGGATGAGAGTAGTAGTACTGTGCTGTGTCCAAATATACAGAATAGGAGAAGTAGTACTGTGCTCTGCCCATATATACAGGATAGGAGTAGTAGTACTGTGCTGTGTCATATATACAGGTAGAGTAGTAGTACTGTGCTGTTCCCATTATACACAGGATAGGAGTAGTAGTACTGTGCTGTGCCCATATATACAGGATAGGAGTAGTAGTACTGTGCTTGTCCTGTAACAGGATAGGAGAGAGTAGTACTGTGCTGTGCTCATATACACAGGATAGGAGTGTAGTACTGTGCTGTGCCCATGTATACAGGATAGGAGTAGTAGTACTGAGTTGTAGTTATATATATATATATATATATATATATATATATATATATATAGGTTCTGGTTATGAATGTGGAGCCCTAACTATTCAGATAATAATAAACTGTGTACAGAGTATAAATATCTAGAGAATTGAGATCCCGTGTGAGTAACGTGGGGTCTATCCGCGTCCCTTCTCCCTGGTGACTTGCTCCTATTTGCGGTTCCGGTGATCACAATGATAAACCTTCTGCTGGTTCCTTCCCCGGGGCTCAGTAATGGATCCTTTAATCTCCCTTTAATACCTGTCTCCGTTAATGTTTCAGTCTTGTCCTGTCATGAAAAGGTTAACAGCGTTTCCTATAAAAATAACAACAACTTTGAACATCAACTTCATGACCATAAAGCAGTTTTATAGATGAGAGATTGGGAGCGCAGTCTCCAGATGTGTTTTATGTCGGGGGAGATCTCGCACATCATGGCTGCCAGCGATCTGCTGCGGTGTCATATCTGCTCTGCTGCGGCGCCCGCAGTCATCCAACTCACACTTGTCTTATGTTTTCTTTGTTTGTGATCAGTGGGAACCTCCGTCGCTTCTGTTTTTCATGCTGATTTACACAAAAAAACGATCATGAAAGATGAGAGGGAGACTATTGTGTAGCTATAGGAGGATGAAAGGAAACGGGGGAGAGACTGCGGCTCAACACAAACCGTGAGGGGTTTCCTGGGGTTATCCCCATGTAACGCCTCGGGCACAACTGCCAGAGGGGAGACACAGAGACAAGGGTTATGTCATGATTAAGGCAAGGCTGTAGGTATCACACAGGGAGGTTGGCCACACCCCCGCTTAGTCCATCCCCCAGGGAATCAGGGCGGGATTGTCTGCCCCTGAGGAACTTCTCTTTGAGCAACTGGATGAAGAAGTGGCCGAAAGCTCATGGAAACTGTAGGGAGGGATCATAAAATAAAATAAGCTTTAAGTAAAGGTAGTTTATGACCAATCAAAATGTAGCCTGTATTATGTATTATCCCTGGAGAGATGTGTAATTAGACCTTTGTGTTTGTCGTTAGTAGCAGCAGGAATGTGAAATCTGGATTTATATTCAAGGTTTGTAGCTTATCCAAGTGCACTGGGGACATGTCCTCACACTGATGTGCTCTATGTTCTTTGCAGACATTGTTATGTACTGTCCCAGGAGAGATGTGTAATCAGACCTTTGTAAATGTTGTTAGTAGCAGCAGGACTGTGATATGTGGATTTATATTCCAGGATGAACCTTCTTTTAGGTCACGTTGGGGATATAGTCACACTACTATGTGCTTAGCACTATATACTGTATTAAGCTTATGTACAGCCAAGGCAAAGGAAAGTGTAGGATGACTATTTCACAGTCCTGCTGCTCTTAACAACATATACAAAGATAGGAGTCCACATCTCTCCAGGGACATTTCCTAACACTGGCTGCACAGAGCACAGCAGTGTGAGAGCATGCCCACAGTGCACTTGAAGATGCTACAATCCATTTTTCACAGTCCTGCTGCTACTAACAACAAACACAATATGAGTTTGATCTGTACAATCTGTTCTATGAATTTGCAGTTGGATAAATTATTTACCATTTGCCATTTCACAAATTCTCCTTTTTTGTACAGAAGATCCGTGTTTCCTGCAGCAAAGCTGCTGTTTTGGAAATGTCTCCATCAACCACAACATTTAGAAACTTTTCCTTGGGGGGGAGGGGGGGGGATCTGTCTGGATCTGCTCTGATTTGTTTAAGCTCAAATTTAGTAAGTGATGCCTTCTTCGTCATTATCTAGATCCTATCTCATAGTTTCTACAACCTTCGACAAAATCGGACAGTTTTTGGTAAAGTTCCCCATTTGGATCCACTTTGACGAGGTGTAACTGGAAGTTTTTGTGTCTCCATACAAATATTTCCTAATGTGGGATTTTAAATGACTGCTGTATATTCCAAGGAACGTGTGGTGATGCGATCAATGTGATTAATGGAGACCTTGTAATTTTTCTTGGTATCTTCTAGATCATGCTCCTCAGTGATCCGGACATGGAGAGCAGTATCCTGATCAGCTCCGACGCCGGAGCCACCTACCAGAAGTACAGGCTCAACTTCTTCATCCAGAGCCTGCTGTTTCATCCCAAGCAAGAAGATTGGGTGCTGGCGTACAGTCTGGACCAGAAGGTAAGGGTCATTGGTATTCATCCCACAATTTCATAGCAGAGATGCCCGGAGAACCTGTTAAGGTTTGGGTTTGCGATTTGGCTACCGAACCCAAGTGCTCACCCCCCACTGGTAACAACCGCAATGCTGTTGGCAAAGTCGTCAGAGGCATTGGACATGCGCGCCGCCATTTTCCCAAGGATCAATGATCCCTAATGACTTAATTTAGTGTTAACACGCACAATCGGCAGAAATCCGAGTTTGGATTTTTTCACTCAAATCACCAATGTTGGTCACGGACCCGAACAGTACGGGTTTGGGTTCCCTCGTTCCTACTTCAGAGCTGAACGCACTATAACACCTATGAACCTTGCACAGTAGACAAGGGTGAGTTAAGACACTGGACCATTAATTCCAACCTATAATCCAACAATGTTGATCCAGAAGAAGCCAAAGTCTGATGGCAAATATTCCATATTATGGAAAGATTTTTATAAATCCCTGGATTGTTGAGTCATCCTAAAAAAACTTATTCCCAAAATATGTAACATTTTTACTTTCAAGTAAGTCAACAGTATCAAAATTAACTTCAAAATTGAATTTTTTCAGGCAAGCCCATTTTAAAGGGGTTTTAAAGGGGAATATGCCCTATACATAGGACAGGTGCTTACTTGGTGATCAGTGGGGGTCTCCGTTATGGGACCCCCCACGGATCTCGAGAAGGGGGGTCTAGTGTGTCCCCATCATAGCTTGAGATGAAGCTGCTCTATTCACCCGCTGCTCTATTCATCTTTATGGCGTTGACAAAGATTGCTGAGTACAGCGCTCGGCTTTCTCTATCAGCGTCAAAGAGACCGCGGCTGCTCATCTCTGGCGCCAAGGTACAATGGACACCCATTCTCGAGATCCCATCACTAAGACCCCCACAATCCGCAAGTTAGAACCTGTTCTATGTGTTGTGACTGGGGAATCCCTTTAAGGGGCTGTCCACCATTTTTGGGAAAAATAAATTCACATCACGGTAACATGGCCTGATAGATAAGTTATTATGTAAGACTAAAGGATAGAGGGAATTTACCTAAAATCTACACTAACTCTGCGCACCTGAAGTAGTACCACGTCTTAAAGGGGTTGTTGCAAGATTAAATCCACCTACTGAGTAGTGGGGGTCTGAACCTTGGGATTTTCAGTTGCTAAGGAGAAGATGATAACAATGTATCCTAATAAGATGAATTACACAGTTTCATATATTCATGTGAAAAAAAGGTTATAATGTCAGGGACCCGTTAAAGGTGAACTCTCATCTGACTCCAACTCTCTGCAGATGTTTCTTCTTTTGTTAATACTTTTTGTCGTCCTCAAAAGTGAGCACACTTTTTTTTTTTACGTGCAATATGCTAATTAGATTGTTGTCAAGTAGGCGGTCTTAGAAGTAGAAGCAGAATGCCTGGCCCACCCACCTGGCAGTAGAAAGCTGCTTTAGGATCGCTCAAGAATGGTGGAAGTTAGAGGAAATAAAATGCACCGTAAACGGGTGGAGTGTAATCTGCCACCAGAATTTTACACCACTAATCTAGTAGCTTTCTCATGTAGTGTATGAAATATTGGGGCAGATTTATCAAATGTCTGAAAGTCAGAATATTTCCAGTTGCACATGCTCACATGCTCATTCATTTCATTTTACCAGTGCTCATGAATATTTTAAAGGGGAGCTGTGATTGGTTGCCATGGACAACTGGAAATATTCTGACTTTCAGACACTTGATAAATCTGCCCCATTATGTCTAGAGTTCCCTCCTGTATGTTAAAACCTGTCAGTTTACCTATATAAAAAAAATCACCTCCAAATTCAAATGCAAATGAGCTGAGAAGAGTCATATTTTGGCCGAAATGGGTCCATTTAAAGGAAATCTAGCATTTCTTTTTTTTTGTATTGTGAACCAAACATACCTTGAGAATGCTGTAGCTACACTGATGCATAAACATATCTTGTTTAATCCCTGATCCGAGTGGTTTAACTAAAAAACAATTATAAAATGCAGGCGCTTGGGAAAGCTGGGTTTAATGCAGGCTGCCATTCATAAACACATGACACGGAGTTTCCTGAACTTTCCAGACAAGACTAATCAACCTTAGCTGGATGACTCATACACAGCAGCTGGTGGATGAGGCAGCGATTGATTACTTCTGCCTGTCAGGGACAACACAATGATCATATATTCTTGGCTTATCCTGGGCAGGACAAGGCTGGAGCACTGCATAATTAGGGGAATAGGAGAAGCGTTGGGGCAGCCACAGGAGCAACAGAAACTCATTATCATAATTTTATAATTGTTTTTTCAGCAAAACCACTCAATTTAGAGATTAAACAAGATATGTTTCTGAATGAGTGTTGCTACAGCATTCTCAAAGTATGTTTGGTTCATAATGCATAGAAGCAAATGGGAGATTTCCTTTAAAAGGCTGGAGCGGGAGCATCACCTTCTTATTGGCCGCCATAGCAGCAAGAACCATGATTTCTCCGGCGCTGTGTCTCCCAATCCTCATGTTATTTGCAAGATGAGATTCTTATCTTTGCAGTGACACTAGAACCATGGTTCCAAGGTGCTATAAATCCAACTCAAAGCTTCTTAAATTTCACGTTGAAGATGATTTTTAATGGGGGGAGTTTTCACGTAAAAGAGAGAATTCTGGAATTTATATTCCAAAACTGGTGACAGTTCCCTTTAAGGGATATATAGAGTCAAGGTTGCTGAAGGTGGTGGTCTGTAGCCCATGTTCTTAGTCTTATCTATGGAGATGACAGCTTTAGAGTGCAGCAGTTTGTGCTTTACTGCACTGTCACCTTCTGATATACAGGATCGGATCCAGTCATTGGGCTCCCCGGCTGAAAATGACCCCGGTGATAAAATCATCCATCCGTATTTTCATGTTTTCCAAAAATAAATAAGCCAAACTTTAAAATAAGGAATGGGCTGGAAATACAATCAGCGCCCGGCGCGCTGTCACATCTTGTGGCTGATTTACTCAGAGCGCAGCAGTGTTATGCTGTAAGTCAGAGCGGCACAGTCTGTGATGCAGCCGCTGACAGCTGTTCATCCATATTGGAGCCCATCTCCGGGGCCAGGGATGTGACACTCGGCTCTGATCAATCCTCTCATCTCTCCCAGCCGCCTCCGCCGCCATGATCAGTCATGTGCCGCTGACAATCCCCGCATAAAGATGGCCGCCTCAACCCGAGCCATAAACAAGGCAGGCGCCGGCGCTGCGCCACTCCATTACTTTCTATCAACGTCTGCGCAAGAAAGCATAATGATGCCCTTACATTCACAAAGATGTCGTAAAGCATTTTTATTCTGCCGATGAAGTTTAAACATCTCTAATAGAAAGTGCCGGAAGGTTAGAGGAGGGGAACGCGCTCCCGGCCGCACTCACCGTAAATGTAATGCAGCCGCTCTAACTTTAAATAGCTACTTTAATGTAGACTGTATATTGCTGTATATCCCCTACTGTGCAGCTCCAGGGCTTCACAATTTACGTCAGTAGTAAATGTGTTTACTCAAAAAAAAAGTTCGGAATGAAATAACCTAATATCACATTCAAGCACCTTAAAAATGTTACACTCTGCAAAGTTAACTTAGCACACATAGTAAACTTATAAAAGGACAGTCACTTTGTAAGAATAATACATTTCTTGTACTGATCCTGAGTTACATGCAGTATTATACCCCAGAGCTGCACTCACTATTCTGCTGCTGGTGCAATCACTGTGTACATACATGACATTACTTATCCTGTACTTATCCTGAGTTACCTCCTGTATTATACCCCAGAGATGCACTCACTATTCTGCTGCTGGTGCAGTCACTGTGTACATACATGACATTACTTATCCTGTACTGACCCTGAGTTACATCCAGTATTATACCCCAGAGCTGCACTCACTATTCTGCTGCTGGTTCAGTCACTGTGTACATACATGACATTACTTATCCTGTACTGATCCTGAGTTACATCCTGTATTATACCCCAGAGCTGCACTCACTATTCTGCTGCTGGTGCAGTCACTGTGTACATACATGACATTACTTATCCTGTACTGATCCTGAGTTACATCCTGTATTATACTCCAGAGCTGCACTCACTATTCTGCTGGTGCAGTCACTGTGTACATACATGACATTACTTATCCTGTACTGATCCTGAGTTACATCCTGTATTATACTCCAGAGCTGCACTCATATAGTGATGCTGGTGCAGTCACTGTGTACATTACATGACATTACTATTCATCTGTACTGAATCCTGGAGTACATCCTGTATTATACCCCAGAGCTCACTCACTCTATTCTGCTGCTGGTGCAGTCACTGTGTACAACATGACATTACTTATCCTGTACTGATCTGAGTTACATCCTGATATATACCCAGAGCTGCACTCATATTCTGCTGCTGGTGCAGTCCACTGTGTACATACATGACATTACTTATCCTGTACTGATCCTGAGTTACATCCTGTATTATACCCAGAGCTGCACTCACTATTCTGCTGCTGGTGCAGTCACTGTGTACATACATGACATTACTTATCCTGTACTGATCCTGAGTTACATCCTGTATTATACCCCAATCCTGCACTCACTATTCTGCTGCTGGTGCAGTCACTGTGTACATACATGACATTACTTATCCTGTACTGATCCTGAGTTACATCCTGTATTACACTCCAGAGCTGCACTCACTATTCTGCTGCTGGTGCAGTCACTGTGTACATACATGACATTACTTATCCTGTATTATGCTCCAGAGCTGCACTCACTATTCTGGCGCTGGTTGCAGGTCACTGTGTACATACATGACATTACTTATCCTGTATGATCTTGAGTTACACTCCTGTATTATACACCCAGAGCTGCACTGGCCTATTTCTCTGGTTTGCAGTCCCTGTGTACTACATGTACATTACTTATCCTGTATAGGATCCTAGTTACACTCCTGTATTATAGCCCCAGATGATCCACTCACATCCTTCCTGCACTGATGTGCTGTAAACTGAATAATGAAATTATCTTAATGTCGAGTTACTTATTTACCCATTGATCCTATTTGTTGGCATCACTGTTACATCTGCCTTCCTTATCCCTGTGATGATCCTGAGTTACATCATGTATTAACCCAGGGAGCGGACTCCACTATTCGCTTGCTGGTGCAGTCAATTTGTACATACTCCCTGTACATTACATTATCCTGTATTATGCTCCAGAGCTGCACTCACTATTCTGCTTGTGGATAGTAACCTCTTGGCTGACTATATATGGGTCGTATGATTCCTTCATGCACGTTTCTACTCTATAATCAGGATGTAACTTGTGATGGTTTTTTAATCTTAATTAGTGGCAGATATTTTGGCTGTAATTAGCACCCATCAACTCAATTTGAAATTAAAATAGATGCCTTGATTACAAAACTCATTACAGTAGAAGCCTCCTCCTCAGTAACCCTTTCTCTTCACATTCTTATACTAAATCCAGTGCCGAGCTCCTTTAGTGTGTCGCCAATTTACATAAACAGATAAGTGGGGGAATAATCAGCGTCAGGAAGCTGCTGATCAGTCTGCAGAAAAGTGTTATGTACCTGCATCCCAAAAAGTTACAAAAGTACTGGTGTACGGCTCCAACGTCTGCACTCCAATATTCGAATCCTTGAGTATTAGGGGTGCATTTGACCCTGGTTGACCCCTTATATATCCAACTTTGTGCCTCACTGACCTACATGATTCTGCCCCATTGCTAGGCGTGTTCCCCTAACTATTTGGCTAGGGAGTAGGGAAGTCACCTGGTCACTGTAATATCAAATACATTAATGTGCACCCCAAATATTAACAATACTCAAGGAAACATAAAATACAAATAAATAGCATGACACCATCACCCAGTTGTATGCAGTAAGCTATTCCCTGCATCCCTGGTGGTCTAGGGCAATAAAGGTTTAAAGTGACCCTGTTTGAGGAGAGCATTAATGTTAATGCAGTATAATGCATAGTCATATATTTAGGGTGGAGGGTGAATGTCTGTATCTATGGTGGTGTAGGGCATTGATCATATCTGATGGTCTATGGCAGGAGGTGGGGTGGTCTTAGTTGGTGCAAACTTTAATGTCTAATCCAGAGAATCTATGATGATGAAGGGCAGTGTACAGGTCCATGTCATTATCCCTGGTGGTCTAGGACAGATAAAAGTGATCTTTCCATGCAGTGGCGTAACTAGGAGATGCAGGGCCCCATAGTGAGTTACAGTTGCATGGTATAGACATTACAAATATAGAGCATAATGAAGTATATATACAAATCATACATTGTGTAAACGTACAGTATACAGGCGGTCCCCTACTTAAGAACACCTGACTTACATACGACTCCTAGTTACAAACGGACCTCTGGATGTTGGTAATTTACTGCACTTTAGTCCTAGGCTACATTGATCAGCTGTAACCGTTATTAATGGTGCCTGTAATGAAGCTTTAGTGTTAATCCTGATTCTTATGACAACCCAACATTTTTAAAATCCAATTGTCGCAGAGGCCAAAAATTTTTTGACTGAGGTTACAATAATAAAGTATATGGTTCCGACTTACATACAAACTCAACTTAAGAACAAACCTCTTGTACGTAACCTGGGGACTGCCTGTATACACATCACAGAAACAATATACATACATCACATATAGGTTCATATACATATTATGCTGTACAATGTGCAGCATAATATGTATATAATGGTGTACATCTTCCATTCTTTAGTTTGTCAGGTTGGATGATGGGGCCCCCTGACACTGTGGGTCCCATAACAGATGCTATGGCTGCTACCACTGTAGTTACGCCCCTGTTTCCATGTACACTGGTATTGACCTAAGTGGTCAATGTAGAGGTTAATTAGAGTATACATGGTGGTCAAAGACAGTGATAGTGGTAATGCTAGAATACTGAGTGGTCTAGGGAAATGAAGAGGTCAACGACAGTATACCTGGTGGTCTAGGGGGGTGATAAGGGTCATTTAAGAATACTTTGTGGTCTAGGGAAGAGGTGGAAAGGTGGTCTAGGGCAGTGACAGCATCCTTGGTGGTCTAGGGCGAGGAAGGAGTTAAGGTCAGTATACTTGGTGGTCTGATAAAAACCTGTGGTCTTTGAAAACAAGGGGTTTCTACATGGTGGTCAAGAGCAGTGATAATGGTAATGTAACAATATATGTTGTGGAAGGGAAGAGGTGGAAAGGTGGTCTAGGGCAGTGACAGCATCCTTGGTGGTCTAGGGCGAGGAAGGAGTTAAGGTCAGTATACTTGGTGGTCTGATAAGAAGGATTACGTTTAGTATTCCTGCCAGTCACCAAGAAAATTGGTTAATTCCATTGTTCTAGGTCACTACACCTGATAGTTAAGGTGTTAATTGAAAGAGCCCTGGTGGTCTAGAGTAGTGAAGACATTCTGTAATGGCCGCTCATTCTTCTTGTACTAATGTAACGCTCCATGTCACCTGTAGGGGTTCAGTATGGTGATAATTATACTGATGTGTGACATTACACTATGCCGGGTGGGTGGTCTTCTTCTAGGACATTTGGGGACCCTCACACCTTTTGTTCCATTGTTTTGTATCCATCAGACGTGTTTTCCGTCTTCCTCTATAATCCGAGCAAACATTTCCCATTGTGATCACGATCTGCTGCTGCTCAGGTCTGCAATTCGATAATATTAGTAGACGATGTGTAACCTCTGCCCTATTGTACCAGTCACTAAACAACAGCCGCACAATAGACGCCGACGCAAACCCTCAAAGGGAGCATTCGATCTGCGAGCATTCACAGGAACCCGACGTCCTGAATACTGACCCCCTCCCCAATATCTGATAGACGGGATAACTCATCTCTACAGAACGCTCAAAGTTGTATAAATCTATATTAGCAGACACTCATCTTAAAGGAAACCTACCATTTAATTTCATGCAATATAAGCCAAACATACCTGGAATGCTGTAGCGAAACTGATGCAGAAACATATCTTGTTTAATCCCTGAGCTGAGTGGTTTTGATGTGGGATGTGTGTCCTCTTATGTGTAACTTGTAGTAATGTAGAAGCCTGAGGGTGATGTCACACATGGCATTTTTTAGGCCGTTTTTAGTGCGTTTTCAGATCGTAAAAACCGCATGCCTTAAAAAAAACGCATCCGTTTTGAAAAATTTGTGCAATTGTGCAATTAAAAACGGACAAAAACGCATGCATTTTCAAAAACGGCCCAAAAACGGCCTAAAAACGCCATGTGTGATTTCACCCTTACTCCAGGGGTCTGGTCTCCCCTCCCCCCCTCCCCCGCCACCAGCACAGGCGGCTTTTATATGAAAACTGCTTTGCTATATCCCTGGTGGTCTAGTGAAGTGAAGAGGTTTATACTATATCCCTGGTGGTCTAAGGCAGTGAAGAGATTCATAATATATCCCTGGTGGTCTAGGGCAGTGAAGAAGTTTATACTATATCCCTGGTGGTCTAGGGCAGTGAAGAGATTCATAATATAATCATTATATATACCCTGGTGGTCTAAGGCAGTGATAGATTCCTATATACCCCTACACTCAGGTCTAAGGGCAGTGAGAAGATTTCATCTATTTCCCTTGCGAGTGGTCTAGGCAGTGAAGAGATCATTTCACAATAATAATTCATGGTGGTCCTAAGGTCAGTGAAGGGTTTAGTGTGCTGTATACTGGGGTCTAGGGCAGTGAAGAGCTTTTTATTGCTATAGTCCCTGGTTGTTCTAGTGCAGTGAAGAATTTTATTGCCATATAGGTCCCTGGTGGTGTGTAGTTAAAGCATGTTATTCCTGATGGTCTAGTAAAATTCGTTATCTGATACATTACGTGTAATGTACCCTGTGGTCTAACAAAGGGTACTGTTATTGTTCCTGTATACTCGGTGGTTCGTTTGTGAATATTCATTACTACTGTGGTATACCTAGTGGTCTAGGGTAGGAAAAATGTTATTGCCATAAAACTGATCTCAAGCACCTAACCCCTGTGGACTAGGGCAAGGTAAAAGTTTACCGTGTCAATGAACTCTTGGTAAGTTCTAATTAAGTGCGGTCTTCCTGGTGTCTTGGGTCACGTAAAGATACATTATTGTTGATGGATGCTGGATTCCGCAGCATGATGCATCTACTATACCTATAGTTACATATGAGGTCAGGTCCCGTCCCTTGTAATTGCTTTCTTTGTTGTTGTAAAGTCTCATGTACAATTGTCAACATAAACTTTGCGCTACATACGTGTATAGGGGCGTTACGGTGCTCACATAGTGCTGGGGTCGGAGGGCCCCCTAGAAGCCCCTTATGGCATTTTATGGGTTAATGAGTGAATTTTCAAGTGTAAAATCTGCCTCTCCCGGTGTATTGGGCCGTGTGCGGTTAGTCACAGTCCGTTTTATCTCGTGTTCCAGACTGATGCTGACCACGCCGCCGCACTATTTAGAAGTGATTTCTTCTCACAGAAGAACTTTAATAAGCAATGTGTAGGAAGAAGGCGTGCTTCCCCGGTCGCAGCCTCCGCCCCTGAGTAATGGGGAGCCAGGGCTGCACGTTCATTAGGCAGCGGCCTGAACTCCTCCACTTTTATCATCTTGTCTAATTGCTTTCTGAATCCTCAGGTCTATTTATATCTACAAATACAAGCCGACATCGCCCGAGCCCACCCGGCTGTACTGAGGGAGGAGGGAAAGTGCGCTAAAGAGGATCACCAGGACACATGACACCGCCATCACATATAATACCTGCCAGATAACAAGTCCAACACGTAACCAAATACCAAAGGGAAGTCAACAAATGATCAAATGTGACAACCACCCCACAAGTCATCTTCTACTATATGCATCTTATGTATCTATATCTTGTACAAATTAGTGGGACGCATTATTATAGTAGTGTTATATTCTTGTACATAGGGGCGTATTTATAGTAGTTATATTCCTGGTACATAGGGACAGTATTATATCTAGTTCTATATGCTTGTACATAGGGGCAGTATTATATTAGTTATATTCTTGTACATAGGGGGCAGTATTAAGTAGTTATATTCTTGTACATAGGGGGCAGTATTCTATATAGTTATATTCTTGTACATGGGGCAGTATATAGTAGTTATCTTCTTGTACATAGGGGGCAGTATTATATGTAGTTATATTCTGTACATAGGGGGATATAATGTAGTTATTCTTGTACTAGGGGCAGTATAAGTATTTTATATTCTGTACTAGGGGCAGTATTATAGTAGTTATATTCTTGTACATAGGGGCAGTATAATAGTAGTTGTTACTCGTTTGTATCATAAGGGGCAGTATTATAGGTAGTTATATTCTTGTACTAGGGGTCAGTATATAGTAGTTATATTCGTACACATAGGGGCAGTATATAGTAGTTATATTCTGTACATAGGCGCAGTATATGTAGTTTATTCTTGTACATAGGGGCAGTATTATATAGTATAGTATAGTGCATTCTTAGTACATAGGGTGCAGTATTATAGTAGTTATATTCTTGTACACTAGTAGAGGCAGTATTATATAGTTTATATTTTGTACATAGGGGCAGTATTATAGTAGTTATATCCTTGTAATAGGGGGCAGTATTATAGTAGTTATTTCTTGTACATAGGGGCAGTATTATAGTATTCTATTCTGTACATAGGG
>CM033651.1:14781462-14806734 GCA_019512145.1 Engystomops pustulosus
GGCAGTATTATAGTAGTTATATTCCTGTACATAGGGGGCAGTATTATAGTAGTTATATTCTTGTACATAGGGGACAGTATTATAGCAGTACTTTTACAATAAGGCAACTCACAGCAACTTCTACTACACCATCTTGAAAGATGCATTTAAAATAACACAATTAGTGTAGATAAAAAATGAAACAAAGTAACTAATATTTATACTTATTACATATTAGGTGTAACACCTCTTAAGCTTTCATAACATTTGCTCCTAGTTCTACACATTTCCTCTTAAACTCATTCATATACTGTTACCCTGTTGGTTTGGGAAAGTTATTCTGATCCTGTTCTTCTATAATATATGTATATACAGTGTATATGTGGATATATGTATATACAGTGTATTTATGCATCTACTGTGTATATATGTATACACTGTATATACTGTGCATATATGCATCTACTGTGTACATGTGTGTATATATGTATACGCTGTGCATATATGCATCTACTGTGTATTTATGCATCTACTGTATATGTGTATATACTGTGTATTTATGCATCTACTGTATATATGTATATACTGTGTATATATGCATCTACTGTGTATATGTGTATATATGTATATACTGTGTATATATGCATCTACTGCATATTTATGCATCTACTGTGTATATGTGTATGTATGTATACGCTGTGCATATATGCATCTACAGTGTATAAGTGTATATATGTATACGCTGTGCATATATGTATCTACTGTGTATATGTGTATATACTGTGTATATATGCATCTACCGTGTATATATGTATATACTGTATATTTATGCATCTACTGTATATATGTATATACTGTGCATATATGCATCTACTGTGTTTATACACGCATATATGTGTGTACATTTATATATATGTGAATGATGTGGTTTTTGTATATACTGTGTATATGGAATGTATGTATATGCTCTATATACAGAATGTGTGTGTGTATTTCCCGTATGTGTGTGTAAATGCTGTATATACTGGTGACTGATTACCGTCTAATGTCTTTCCACTGGATAAACATTTAGGATCACATTGAAAGCGCCAGTGACTCTCGCCCGTCTCTCTGTCCGTAAATTGGTTGATGGTGTTGAAGGCCGTCTTGTGGTTTCGTCTCATCGCCATGTAGGGGGCTTTAAGGGAGTAAAACGGACGGATGGGCGGCCATTACTGGCTGTAATTGTAAGGTTGTCGGGCGCATTATCATATCCTAACAAGCTCCGGACAAATACAGTCTATGAAAAAAACATGCAGCGGGCGGAGAGTGTGCGGTGATGACATTATTAGACCCGCGCGGCGGTAATGAGGACGGAGATGGCGCTGCCCTCGCTTTACACGGGATATTCAATTATGCAAAGAAAGCAACCTTGAGAGCAAGGTGACCACAGACTCCGTGCATGGGTTTCATTATAATACCTGCTCTCCTTAAAGGCATATTGAGTATTGCTTCTCTGTCCATCCTTAAAGGAAACCTAGCTCAATTTCCCAGAGCCCCTCAATGTTGTAGATTCACAGGCTGTTACACTGTGCAAGGGAGGGGGGGGAGTGCTGAGGGAGCAGGAGTGAGGCTGAGACAGTGTAACAGCCTGTGAAGCGGCAGAACCTAGGGCAGTGATGGCGAACCTTTTAGAGACAGAATTGCCCACTACAACCAAAACCACTAATTTGGGCCTGTTTGGTGAACTCTGTCCAAGGGTGAATGGCCTTAGTGCCCACAGAAAGGGCTCTGATGCCACCTCTGCACTATGCCATAGGTTCGCCACCACTGACCTAAGGGCTCTGGGACGTTGCCAGTAAACATTTTGGGCTCATACATAAATATAAAAAGTAGTTGAGATGAAAGGAGGATGCCCCTTGATACAAATTAAGAAAATTACCACAGTCATGGTGCTTAATCTATAATTACTACAAGTTCCCCTTGATATCCATGATTTCTTATGAGTCGGATTCCTTAATCTTGGAATTGGTCCATAGTAATCCAGCACATGGCACATACCGTAGCGTTGATGAATCTATAATCTTCTAAGGTTTGTGCACAGCAGAGAGGTTAGGGAGTTTTTTAACAAAATTAGTTTTAATGCAGAAACTACCATGAAAGACGAAGAGACATCACGGGCTATAACGGCGACAATCACTTCTCACTGTGTACAGCAGTATACATACATTATTTAAGACACATACATAGAGCCTGAGCTCTGTACTAAGCTGCCATTATATAGACACCCACTTTACATAGAGCTGACTTTTTGGCCCTGTAATCTAGCTTCTATTAATAGTCAAACCACCTTACATATACTGAGCTGCTGTATCTAAGCCACCAGTATATAGACATCCACCTTAAATAAGTGAGCCGCTTGTATCTAAGCTGCCATTCTTAGACATCCACCTTAAATAGAGCTGATCCGCTGTAATCTAAGCTGCCAGTATATAGGTCATCCACCTTACATAGAGATGAGCGGCTATATCTAGCTTCCATTATATAGGACATCCACCTTACATAGAGCTGAGCTGCTGTATCTGAATCGCCATTATATAGTCATCCACCTTACATCAGAGGCGAGCTGCTGTACTAAGCGTGCCATTATATAGTCCCCAATCCACCTTACATAAAGCTGAGCCCGCTTAATCAACTGGCCATTATATAAGACATCCAACCTTAATGGAGCTGAGCTGCTTGTCTCTAAGCTGCCAATTATCTAACACCACCTTACATTAGCGAGCGCTGTATCTAAGCTGTCAGTATATGGCCATCCATCTTACAAGTGCTGAGCTCTGTATCTAAGCTGCCATTATATGTCATCCACCTTACATGAGCTGAGCTGCTGTATCTAACCTGCCATTATAATTATTCACCACCTTACATAGAGCTAGCTGCTGTATCTAAGCTTCCTTATATAGACATCCACCTTACATAGAGCTGAACTGCTGTTCTAACTGCCATTATAATAGGATCCCCTTACATAGAGCGGAGTCTGCTGTTCTAACAGCCAGTATATAGGCATTCACCTTACATGGTAGCTGAGCCGCTGTATCTAAGCCCCATTATATAGGCATCCACCTTACATGGAGCTGAGCTGCCTGGTATCTAGCTGCCATTATAATAGGCAGGCCACCTTACATAGAGCTGAGTCTGCTGTTCTAACAGCCATTATTATGCAATCTCACCCTATATCTGAGCTGAGCCGCGTAATCAGCCACCATTATATAGGCATCCACATTACATAGAGCTGAGCCGCTGTACTAAGCTGCATTTATATAGATAATCCACCTTCAAAGAGCTGAGCCGCTTATCTAAGCCACCATTATAATAGGCTCACCTTACCGAGAGCTGAGCTTCTGTATCTAAGCCACCCTTATATAGGCATGCCCCCTTACATAGAGCTGAGCCCGCTGTATCTAGCCACCATTATATAGGCATCCCCCTTACATAGAGCTTATCTGCTGTATCTAAGCTGCCCCATTATCTAGCAGTTCACCTACATAAGCTGCACCGCTTATCTAAGGGCCAAAACCCATTATATAGGCAGCCACCTTACATAGAGATGATCTTCTGTATCTAGCTGCCTTGGGCTTTGCTGGGTGCTAGTCTACATCAATGGTGGTGTTGCTGCGGTAAAGTACTGCTTTGTGTTATTAGTCCATTGGAGGCCCCAAGAAAGTTTTGGGCGGATCAGTTGTTTTCTGCCAATTTTCTCATGACATTTAAGAGTTTAGACTAAATTTTGTCCCAACCAAGCAAGGAGACATTGGGGCTAAGTTACCTAAGGGTCCCGGAATTCATACTTTCGCCGACTTTGCTCCTTTTTCGGGTTTTACACGGTCTTGGATAGGTATTCTGCTCTAGAATTGGTATCCACCGCGATTGGATTTTGGCGCAGCTGCTGCCACAGAAAATCGGGGGTCGGGCCTTCGGGATGAATCCGACTGCTTCGGAGCTAGCGCGGGATTTAACATCAATTCTCTCGCAAGACAATGCACTCACATGCACCGGAAGAGAAGGTGAACGCCTGTCGTACCTGATCGGAAGCGACACAGTCCGGATACGGCGCACAATCTTAGTGCATTATAGTCCGGACAATGCACTTTCGGTTAACTCCAGCAGACGGGAAGTAATGCCCCCATAGAGACAAGTATTGATGAGCTGGCGTCTATCCTCTTCTTATCCGTGATGAAGGTCAGGAGATCAATATTAATACTTCGTCTCCTAGGAGAGCAAACCTTCCCGCTATAATTTTATTAGATTCCGTTTACCGACACTTGTAACAGGAACAAAGACGATGTGGCTGTTGATCTGTTTGCTTTAAGATCGACACTCTTCCAACTATCCAGAATTTTCCTTCAAGACTTGCCCCTTATTATTACTTTCCTAAAAATTACATCTTATTAAATAGTTTCTATTTGGCCATTAAGTCTATACACCCAGCGATTGCTTGTAGAATATTGACAGGAGATGATCCTAGGTAATGTTTTCTCGTGAATCTCTCCCCCCGACCTCCTCCCCCGTGACCCTGCTGATCAGTATATAATACGAAGTGTTTGCTGCGTTTACATACGCGCCACGTAACCCGCCCCCCATTATAGGAGGTTAAATTTACTCCTGGGTGCGCGGTGCTTGTCGTTCTGGTGTTCAGTGACTCAAGCCTTGTTGTGACATAAAATATCTTTCCCTGCCGTTGAAATATTATAATCCAAGTAAGCGCAAGAATCTAAAAACCCGAATCAGTACAGTACAAGTCCTCAAAGCAAGGAGTGAGGTCAGTACTGACATGCTAGAGCTCCATGTGTGCAGCTATGGTTTAGATGACGCCGATGATAGAACGGGGTTACAACTGTTGTAGCTTGAACTGTTTGGGTGGAGCGAAGTTCTTTACATCCGCATTCCGCTTGAAAGCTCCTTGTCAATTTTTCACATCTAGGGAGGTTACACATGCCAGGGGCCTACACTTCTCATCTAGGGAGATTCCACAGTGCCGGGGGCTTTACAACTTCTTCAATCTACTAGGGAGGTGCCACATGGCCAGGGGCCTTTACAACTTCTGCCTCTAGGGAGTGCCACAGTGCCAGGGGCTTTTTACACTCTTCATCTAGGAGGTGCCACAGTGCCAGGGGCCTACACTCTTCATCTAGGGAGGTGCCACAGTGCCAGGGCTTTACACTCTTCATCTAGGAGGTCCACAGTGCCAGGGCCTACACTTTCTTCTTCCCTTCATCTAGGGAGGTGCCACAGTGCGGGTTCTTTACCTTCTTCATTCTAGGACTGTGCCACAGTGCCAGGGGCTTTTTACACTTCTCCATCTAGGGTGGTGCCACAGTGCCAGGGCTTTCCACTTCTTCATCTAGGGAGGTGCCACAGTGCCCGGGCTTTACACTTCTTCATCTAGGGAGGTGGCCACAGTGCCAGGGCTTTACACTTCCTCATCTGGGAGGTCCACAGTGCAGGGGCTTTTACACTCTTCATCCTAGGGAGGTTGCCACAGTGCCAGTTCTTTACACGCTTCATCGAGGTAGGTGCCACAGTGTGGGGGCTTATACCAACATTTTCATCAGGGAGGTGCCACAGTGCCAGGGCTTTACTTCTTTTCTTCATCTAGGGAGGTGTGCCACAGTGGCCAGGGGCCTACACTTTTTTCATCAGGAGGTGCCACAGTGCCATGGGCTGTTACACTTCTACATCTAGGGAGGTGCCACATGCCATGGGCTTACACGTTTTCATCTAGGGAGATGCCACGTGCCATGGGCTTTACACTTTTTTCACTAGGAGGTGCCACTGCAGGGGGCCTACACTTCTTCATCATCTAGGAGGTGCCACATGCCATGGGCCTTTACAACTTTTCATCTATGGAGGTGCCACATGCCGGTGGCTTTACCCTCTTCATCTAGTGAGGTGCCAACGCCGGGGCTTTACACTTGTTCATCTAGGGAGGTGGGCCAGTGCCGGGGGCTTTACAACCTTCTTCACATCTAGGGAGGTTCCACACAGTGCCAGTGGCTTTAACTTCTCTGTAGGAGGTGCCACATTGCAGAGGCTTTACCTTCTTCATCTAGGGAGGGCCACATGCAAGGCTTTACAACTTCTTCATCTAGGGAGGTGCCATATGCCAGGGCCTTACTGTCCTTCATCAGGGAGGTGCCACCGTGCCATTGGCTTTACGCTTCTTCTCATCTGGAGTGTCACACTGCCAGGGGCTTTACACTTTTTTCATCTAGGGAGGTTTACACATGCCAGGGGGGCCTACACTTCCCTTCATCTAGGAGTGCACAGTGCCAGGGCCTACACTTTTTCATCTGAGGGGAGGGGAACACAGGCCGGGGGCTTAACACTCTTCACTAGGGAGGTGCCACAGTGCCAAGGGGCTTTTAACATTTCCTTCATCTAGGGTGGCTGCCACAGTGCCAGAGCTTTTCATTTCTTCATCTAGGGGGTGCACGTGCCAGGGGCTTTACCACTTTTTTCATCTAGGGGAGGTCCACATGCCAGGGCTTTAAATTTCTTCATCTAGGGGAGGTGCCCACAGTCCAGGGCCTACACTTTTCATCTATGGAGGTTCCACGTGCCGGGGGCTTTACAATTTTCCTTTATCTAGGGAGGGTGCCACAAGTGCCAGGGGCTTTACACTTTTTTCATCTAGGGGTGCCACAGTGCCGGGGGCTTTACACTAAACCCTTCTCTTCATCTAGGGAGGTGGTCCACAGTGCCAGGGGCTTTACACCTTTTCATCTAGGGAGGTCCACAAGTGCAAGGGCTTATACTTCTTCATCTAGGGGGTGCCACAGTGCAGGGGCTTTACATTTCTTTATCTAGGGAGTGCCACATGCCGGGGCTTACCTTCTTCATCTATGAGGTCCACCGTGTCCAGGGGCCTACCCTTCTTCATCGGAGGTGCCAACACTGCCAGGGCTTTACACTTCGTCATCTAGGAGGGTCACAGTGCCAGGGGCTTTACACTTCTTCCATCTCGGGAGTGGTCCACAGTGCCAGACTTACACTTCTTTCATCTAGGAGGTTACACATGGCCAGTGTCTTTAACACTTCTTCATCTAGTGAGGTTGCCACAGTGCCAGGGCTTTACACTTCTTCATCTAAGGAGGTCCAACAGTGCCAGGGGCTTACCTTTCTTTCTTCAATCTAGGGAGGTGGCACAGTGCCAGGGCCTACACTTTTGTCATCTAGGGAGGTGCCACAGTGCCAGAGGCTTACTTTCTTTATCTAGAGTGCCACAGTGCCAGGGGCTTAACACTTTTCAATCTAGGGAGGTGCCCAAGTGCCTGGGGCTTTAACTTTCTTCATCTAGGAGGTGCCAACAGTGCCGGGCTTCATTTTTTCATCTAGGGAGGTGCCCACAGTGCGTGGGCTTTACACTTCCGCATATAGGGAGGTGCCCAGTGCCAGGGGCTTTACACTTCCTTTCATCTAGGAGGTGCCACAGTGCAAGGGTCTTTATATTCTTTCAATCGAGGAGTGCCACATTGCCGGGGCTTTACATTCTTTATCTAGGGAGTTGGCCACAGTGCCGGCGGCTTTACACTTCTTCATCTAGGAGGTGCCACAGTGTCAGGGGCACACTACTTCTTCATCCTAGGGAGGTGACACAGTGCCAGGGGCTTTACAACTTTCTTCATCTAGGGAGTTTTACACATTGCCGGGCGTAATACTTCTTCATTTAGGGAGGTGCCACAGTGTCAGGGGCCAACACTTCTTCAATCTAGGAGTGCCACAGTGCGGGGCTTTCACTTCTTCATCTATGGTGGTGCCACAGTGCCAGGGCTTTACACTTCTTCATCTAGGAGGTGCCACAGTGCCAGGGGCTTTAACACTTCTCATCTAGGGAGGTGGCCACGTGCCAGAGGCCTTTACACTTCTTCATCTAGGGAGGTGCCACAGTCAGGGGGCTTACACTCCTTCATCTAGGGAGGTCCACAGTGCCAGTGGCTTTACCTTCTTCAATCTAGGGAGGTGCCCATTGTCCGGGGGCTTTACACTTTTTCATCTAGGGATGTCCACAGTGCCAGGGGCTTTACATTCTTCATCTAGGGATGCCACAGTGCCAGGGCCTACACTTTTCATCAAGGGAAGGTGCCACAGTGTCCAGTGGGCTTTACCCTTCTACATCTAGGAGTGCCACAAGTGCATGGGCTTTACATTTTCATCTAGGGAATCCACATGCCATGGCTTTACACTTATTCATCTAGGTAGGTGCCACAGTGCCATGGGCTTTCACTTTTTTCATTCCATTAGGGAGGTGCACAGTGGCCGGGGGCTTTGCACACTTCTTCATCTAGGGAGGTTCACATGACCGGGCTTAACTTTTTATCTAGGGAGGGTGCCACATGCCGGGGTGCTTTGAACAATTCCTTCATCTAGGGAGGTGCACACCAGTGCAAGGGGCTTTACACATTCTTCATCTAGGGAGGATGCCACATTTGCCAGAGGCTTACACTTCTTTTATCATCTAGGAGGTTGCCACAGTTGCCAAGGGGGCTTTATTACTGTCTTCATCTAGGGAGTGCCTAGTTGCCAGGGTCCTTTACAGTCTTCATCTAGTGGAGGTTGCCACAGTGCCGGGGGCCGCACATTCTTATCTGATGCATGCAGGGCTTAGCTCAATAGGAGGTGTCACACTGCGCTTACCTTACAGGGGCCACAGGACAACTTTCTCTGGTGCATGCAAGTTTCATTCTTATCTAGGAGGTGCCAAGTGCTCAGGAGGCTGCTTACACTTTTTTCAATCTGGGCGAGTTACTACAGTGCCAGGGGCCTACACTTTTCAGTACGGGAGGTGCCACAGGCCGGGGCCTTTACTTTCTTTAATCTAGGGAGGTTGCCACAGTTCCAGGGGCTTTACACTTTTTCATCTAGGGAGTTGCCACAGTCCGGGTCTTACACTTATCTTATCTAGGGACGGTGCACATGCCAGGTGGCTTTTACATTTCTTATCTAGGGACGGTGGCCACATGCCAGGGCTTTAACTTTTTCATCTAGGTAGGTCCCACTGCCGGAGCGGGCTTTACATTTCTTTATCTAGGTAGGTCCACAGTGCCGGGGACTTTATAATCTATTCATCTAGTGAGGTGCCAACAGTGTCAGAGGGGCTACTACTTCTTCATCTAGGGTGGTGCCACAGTGCCAGGGGGTTTACTCTATTTCTTTCTCTAGGGAGGTGTACCACAGTGCCGGGCTTTAACTTCTTCATCTAGCGGTGAGGTTGTCACAGTGCGGGCTTTACACCTTCTTCATTGGGAGGTTCCACATGCCAGGGGCTTTACACTTCTTATCTAGGGAGGTGCCACAGTGCCAGGGTGCTTTACACTCGCATTCATCTAGGAGGTGCGCACAGTTCCAGAGGCTTACACTTCTTCATCTAGGGGTTCACAGTGCGGGGCTTTAAACATTCTTCATCTAGGAGGTGCCACGTGCCAGGGGCCTAACTTTTCATGCGGTGAGGTGCCCACAGTTCCAGTGGCTTACACACTTCTTATCTAGGGAGGTAGCACATGCCGGGGCTTTACACTTCTTACATCTAGGGAGGTCACAGGCAGGGTCTCACTTTTTCATCTAGGGATGTGCCACAAGTGCCAGAGGCTACACTTCTTCATCTAGGTGAGGTTCAACACAGTGCCGGGGGCCTGTACACGTTCTTTCATTCTAGGGAGGTGCCAACCGGGCCCAGGGCTTACACTTCTTCATTTTTTCAGGGAAGGTGCCACATGTCCGGAGGCTGTTTACACTTCTTCATAGGGGCACGTGCAGCTTTCTCACGGGAGGTGCCACAGTGCCAGGGGCTTACAACTTTGTCTGGTGCCCTCAGGGCTTTTTTTCATCTATGGGAGGTGCCACAGGCCAGGGCTTACACTTTTTCATCTGGGTAGGGGCCACAGTGCAGGGGCTTACACTTCTTCACTAGAGGGTGCCACAGTGCAGGGGACTTTACTTCTTCATCATAGGGAGGTGCCACATTGCCGGGGCTACACTTCTTTCATCTAGGAGAGTGCCACAGTGGCCAGAGGCTTTACATTCTTCTATCTAGGAAGGTGCCACAGTGCCAGGGCTTTAACTTTTCATCTAGGGAGGTGCACCGTGCCAGGCTCTTTACATGTTTTTCATCTAGGGAGGTGCCACAAGTGCCGCAGGCTTTACACTTTTATTCATCTAGGGAGGTGCCACATGCGGGGCTTTACACTTCTTCATCTAGGGAGGGCCACAGTGCCAGGGGCTTTACACTTCTTCATCTAGGGAGGTGCCACTAGTGCAAGGTCTTTATATTCTTTTCATCTAGGGAGGTGCCACAGTGCCAGGCTTTACATTCTTTACTGGGAGGTGCCACAGTGCCGGCGGCTTTTACACTTCTTCATCTAGGGAGGTGCCACAGTGTCAGGGCTACACTTATTCATCTAGGAGGTGCCACAGGCCACGGGCTTTAAACTTCTTCATCTAGGGAGGTTACACAGTGCAGGGTCTTTTATCTTCTTCATTTCGGAGGTGCCGCAGTGCCAGGGGCTTACATTCTTTATTAGGGAGGTGCCACAGTGCGCGGGGCTTTCACTTTCTTCATCTAGGGAGGTGCCACAGTGGTCAGGGGCCGCCTTACATTATTCATCTAGGAGTGCCACAGTGCCAGGCTTTACACTTCTTCATCTAGGGAGGTTGCCAAAGCCAGGGGCTTTACCTTCCATCTAGGGAGGTACATTGCCAGGGCCGACACTTCTTATCTAGGGAGTGCCACAGTGCCAGGCTTTACAATTCTTCATCTAGGGAGGTGCCACACGTGCCGGGGGCTTTACATTTCTCTTATCTAGGGAGGTGCCACAACAGTGCCAGGGGCTTTACCTTTTTCATCAAGGAGGTGCCACAGTGCCGTGGCTTTACACTTCTTCATCTAGGGAGGTGCCACAGTGCCGGGGGCTACACTTAGCTTCACTCTGAGAGGTACCACAGTGCAAGGGCTTATACTATGCTTATCTAGGGAGTGCCACAATGCCAGGGGCTTTAACACTTGCTTCATCGAGGTGCCACAGTGCCAGGGGCTTTACACATTCTTCATCTAGGGAGGTGCACAGTGCCAGGGGCTTTACACTTCTTCATCTAGGGAGCACAGGCCATTTGGCTTACCTTCTCATAGCGGAGTAGCCACAGTGCGTGGGCCTTGAACACTCTTCATCTAGGAGGTTACCAGTGACAGGTTCCTACACTTCTTCATCTAGGGAGGTGCCACAGTGCCGGGGGCTTTACACTTCTTCATCTAGGGTGGTGCCACAGTGCCAGGGGCTTTACACTTCTTCATCTAGGGAGGTGCCACAGTGCCAGGGGCTTTACACTTCTTCATCTAGGGAGGAGCCACAGTACCAAGGGCTTTACTCTTCTCCACACTGCGCACGGTAGACTTAGGAACATTCAGATCTTTGGAGATGGACTTGTAGCCTTGAGATTGCTCAGGCTTCCTCACAATTTTGATTCTCAAGTCCTCAGACAGTTCTTTGGCCTTCTTTCTTTTCTCCATGCTCAGTGTGGGACACTCAGGGTGCGGTCACACGTCACGTTTACTGCATGCGTTTAAAAACGCATTGGAATAGCTGAAGAGTGATTTGCCTAATTAAACAGCTGTTAACACTTGAATTTACAAAGTGCAAATGTTAACGCTTGCATTAACGCATACATTTACAAACACATGTGTTAACCATGATGTTAACTCATGTGTTAACAAGTGCGTTTTGTAAACACAAGTGTTAACAGCTGTTTAATTAGGCAAATCACTCTTCAGCTATTCGAATGCGTTTTTAAACGCATGCAGTAAACGTGACGTGTGACCGCACCTTACAGGACACAGGACAGAGGTTGAGTCAACTTTAATCCATTTCAACTGGCTGCAAGTGGGATTTAGTTATTGCCACCACCTGTTAGGCGCCACAGGTAAGTTACAGGTGCTGGTAATTACACAAATTAGAGAAGAATCACATTTTTCAAACAGCGCCAATACTTTTGTTCACCCCTTTTTTATGGTTGGCTTTTTGACAATTCTTTTTGTGGTTTTTCATTGAAAACAAATTAAATGAAGATACTAATACCAAAGAATTTCTGATTGCAATCATTTTTTGGAAAAAAATGAGTATTATCTGACAGAATTGCAGGGGTGCCAATACTTTTGGCCATCACTGTATCATAGCTGTGGATGTGCTTATGTCATAGTCTTGGAGGTGCTTATATCATAGCCTTGGAGGTGCTTATATCATAGGCTTGGGGTGCTTATATCATAGCCTTGGAGGTGCTTATATCATAGCCTTGGAGGTGCTTATATCATAGGCTTGGGGTGCTTATATCAGAGCCGTGGAGGTGCTTATATCAGAGCCGTGGAGGTGCTTATATGATAGACTTGGGGATGCTTATATCATAGCCTTGGAGGTGCTTATATGATAGACTTGGGGTGCTTATATCATAGGCTTGGGGTGCTTATATCATAGGCTTGGGGTGCTTATATCATAGCCTTGGAGGTGCTTATATCATAGGCTTGGAGGTGCTTATATCATAGCCTTGGAGGTGCTTATATCATAGGCTTGGGGTGCTTATGTCATAGCCATGGGGGTGCATATATCATAGGCTTGGGGTGTTTATGTCATAGCCTTGGAGGTGCTTATATCATAGCCTTGGAGGTGCTATATCCTCGCCGGATGTGGCTATATCATAGCCGTGGGGTGCTATATCAATAGCTGGGGGTGCTTAATAGCATAGGCTTTGGTGCTTATATCATAGCCTTGAGGTGCTTATATCATAGGCTTGAGGTGCTTATATCATAGCCTTGGAGGTTGCTTATATCATAGGCTTGGAGTGCTTATATCAAGCCTTGGAGGTGCTTATATCATAGGCTTGGGGTGCTTATGTCTAGCCTGCATGGGGGTGCATATATCATAGGCTTGGGGTGTTTATGTCATAGCCTTGGAGGTGCTTATATCATAGCCTTGGAGGTGCTATATCTAGCCTGGAGGGCTATGTAATATCCGTGGAGTGTGCTTATGTCATAGCCTTGGAGGTGCTTATATCATAGCCTTGGAGGTGCTTATATCATAGCCTTGGAGGTGCTATGTCATAGCCGTGGAGGTGCTTATGTCATAGCCTTGGAGGTGCTTATATCATAGCCTTGGAGGTGCTTATATCATAGCCTTGGAGGTGCTATGTCATAGCCGTAGGAGTGCTTATATCATATCCTTGGAGTGCTTATACATGAGTCCTTGGAGGTGCTTATATCATAGCCTTGGAGGTGCTTATATCATAGCCGTGGAGGTGCTTATGTCATAACCATGGAGGTGATTGTGTCATAGTCTTGGAGGTGATTATATCATAGCCTTGAGGATGATTATGTCATAGTCTTGGGGGTGCTTATGTCGTAGCCATGGGGGTGCTTATGTCATAGCCTTGGGGATGCTAATGTCATAGCTGTGGATGTGATTATATCATATGGAAATACTTCGATGTCATTTGTTGGGGTATGGATTTAGTCTTAGGAATGTTGGGGAATTGGTCTAGAACTTTGGTTTTTAATCTGTGTTACACATACCATCTATTTCATTCTCCCCTGGCATAAGAAAAGCAGCTTCATGGAGCATCATTATGAAGACCTTGACTTCACCCCTTGTGCACTGGGCAACCGTCATTGGAAGTGATACCAGTACATTGAGTTGTGGCAGCTAAATCCCAACAATATGTGGTTGAAATATTTACCCCTTCTGCACTCTGATAAGTTGCCTACAGATGTCAGGAATGCTGCTTAGTGCCCTTATTGCCCAGAGGAGAATGTGGAAGCCACAAGTATCCCCTATAAGCACAAATGCCACCTAACGGCACATGTCAATGTCAGGTGCTGCATAAAAACATATGCCAACCACAGGTTCCACATAACAGCTGGTACCAGTCACTGGTGCAATATAACCGCATGGACCCGCAATAGGTTTCCAGCCACAAGCAGCAGTGTAACAATAAGTGCCAATAAGTATGCGTCCCAGCCACAAATATCTGGATAATAGTGCATGCCAATCTCCATGCAGACCTGCCCCAATATCACCATAATAATTTACAGCAGCCAAAGGTCCCTCAAAACCAGTGCCCCCCCCAAAGGTGCCTCAAAACCAGTGCCACTCCCTCCCCCCTCTAAACATGCACAAGCCACATGGGACAATTCTGTTACCTTAAAGGGAACGTGTCATCAGAAAGTGTCCTAATAAACTACTACCTGAATGTTGTCTAGCAGCTTTACACCTTACAGATCATGTTTCTGTCCTAGCCCAACATGGTTCCATCACCCAGAAAATCAACTTTGAAGTGACATATCAATTGGTTGTACAAGGTCAAGGAGGCGGAGAGTTTAACAGTGAAGTCAAGCTCTCTCTGTCTCTGAACACCTCCTGCCATAACTTACATCATACATCGGTCTTCAGGAGATCTGGTTAGTGATTTCTCTGGATGCAGGACCATCAACTACAATGAGGGGGGCTTTCTGAGACAGGGAAAGCTTGAATTCAGTGTTCAAGTCTCCACCTCCTTGACTTGATACAACACATTTACATATCACTTCAAAGTTGATTTTCTGGATGATGTCATCACGCTGGGCCATGAAAGAAGCATGATCTGGAAGATGTTCAGCTGCTTGACAACATACTGGTGGTGGTTTATTAGGTATATTCCTGCTGACAGGTTCCCTTTAAGGATTAACCAATTTTGTGGATCTGTGAAAACTCTGGTCTTTGTTCCTCTCTTCAGATTAGAAGCCACTCAGTCACATCATAGGCATAATCTGCCCCCGCTCTGTACTATAATAGTTGCATACTACATACTTAATCTTGTGCTGTTCCTGTAGTTTCTGGCGGAGGTTTTGTATGGAGCAATGTTGTTTTATATTTATTTAAGAAAATGTTGTCACTAGAGGCCACTTTGCTCGTATAGATTGAGGAAGACAGATCTACAAGCCGCCTGGTGTACATGATACAACCAGACGCTCTCCATGGTGCTGAACTCTATAAATATTACAGGGGAGGAGGATTTCAGGCAAGGCACCATACAAAACGATGATGTAATGATGGGGCAAAATGTTACGTGAATTTTTGGGCTTTTGTCTATTGAATACACTTGTTCCTTTTTTGCTGTATGAATTATCAATGAATTATCAATGAATTTCAATATAGTGTAGCTACACGCTGTTTCCTTACCTCCAACAATCACAGTGACCTACCTAGTGGTTCATTGTGTTTTTGGGAACAAGTATAAAGTTACAGATTTTACCATACTGGGATCATGTATTTGCTAATTAGTTTTCGTTTTGGTGCACCATTGGAGTGGCCATGTGGTTCAGTGCACCCCTTTCCACCCAATTTCACCAAAAGACCACATCATTCAAGGGCAGCCTGGCCAGTGCTGGATGGTGAAACTGGGCATGAGTGGGTGTATAAGGACTTGTCCCCACACAAATACTGCACCAAAATACTAATTTGCATATGGATTCTATAAGGGAACACATGTTTATGATGCAGGGCAATTCTCCTACAAGAGCCTAGGTTTACGTTTCATTCTCTCCTAGTTCTCCATGTCATAGTCTTCTCTTCTTGTCCTGTCTAGTCATCACATGGAGAGTGAACTTACACCTTGAGCCATAGGGTCAACCTGAATCATTTTCAGCTAAAACCAACCTTTTTTTGGCAAACATCCAAGGCCAACCCTTCTATGGTGATTGGTGATTGGTGCTTCTAGTCCTGGTTTCTCTGTTCTTGTCATTGCCTGCAGATACCATGAGCCTCAGTGACAACTTTAATCCTTTGCAGCTCCATGCTGCTGAAGCTTATTGTTGCTTCTGTGACTATTCCTATTATTGTACTGGATTTAGCATTTTTTTCCTGTGCACTGTAAAACTAAGAACACCCTTGAGGAGCACAAGATGAACCTTCTTCTGATTCCAAAACATTAACTCCAGTCTGGGATTAGAAAATCAGCACAAGTCTCTCCACATTCTTGCTCCATGCTGCATTTTACTTTGTTGTTATGGCCATTCCTATTTCCTGATTGGTGTAGAGACTGCTCTGTCCCCGCCCACTGCAATACAGAACCCTCCCTGGAGGATCACAAGATCCAGCTTCTTGTCACTCCTTTACAGTAACTTGCAGGTTGGATTATATTAAAAAAAATCTGCACAATTCTCTCCTCTGCATATTCCTTAGCTTCTATGGCTATTTGTATTATGTGATTGGGGTAGCGGCTGCACTGGTCCCACCCACGTCAATATGGAAACCTCGCTAGAGGAGCACAGGATGTAAAATTACCCGTAAAATACTCAGAAGGTAAGAACTTAATTGAAACCTGAAAAATGCAATTGATTCTTCTGAGGTAGACAGGGATATAGGGGCTTATTTACTAAGGGTCCCGCAGCTGCATTTCCGTCGAGTTTTCCTACGTTTTCAAGGATCGTGCTGCTGGGACAGGGATTTAGAAGGGGATTGTGTTGCACATGATTGGATTTTGCCGCATTGGCGCCGGCTTTCATGTGACAGAAACCGGGGCACGGGAAGGATTCAGACAGAGCGCGGGATTTAACTTAAAAATTGTGTCGCAGGCGTAGGAAGATGGTGAACTCCCTGAGCGGGGAAGCGACACATGCAGGATATCGGGCGCGCGATCTTCTTGAATCGCAGCACAGTGCATTGTCGTCGGACAATGCACTTTCGGGAACTCCGAGGGACCGCGTAAGTAAATGTGCCTCATAATGTTGCATTTTGTGAATTTTATATAGAAATATATTTCATAGGTGACATGTGTGATGCTAAAAGGGTGAGTGACCTTCTTGATACCTCAGTCACGACGCTGTTTAGATGCTGTATTTCCATATTGTTCCATTGGGCCACAGGTTGGAGCTTCATCAGGGCTCGTCAGACTACATGGCAATCTGTTCCGCTATGGATCACTTCCACACACGGCAGCTCTGCTCTTGTATCGCTCAGCTATTCCGCCGCCTCCTTTGCATAGTAATTACGTATGCAGAGCAGAACGCTCGCCTGCCTGCATTATAACGAGGTTTACTCTGCATATCTCAACCCAGGAATTAGTAGAGTTGTTGAAAGTTGGATTTTCTTTTCCCTGGATTTTGTACAAGTTCATTTCCTAATTGCAGATCATGAGAAAGTGGCGGAATGTTCCTACTTGAAAATTCGTAATGTTATTAAATAATTAGGCGAGATGAATGAAGTCCTCATCCTTTTTTTTACCAAATTAGTAGCAATTCAATACGCCACACATGAGAAGTAATCCCAGCAGTCAACGGGATCAGAGGATTTCACGGGTTATGAAAAAATAAGGGTTTCTTAATCTTCTGGGAAGTCCAAAGTGGTTACAATGTGACATGAGAGATGTGACAATGTCATCACTGCTTCAAGAAAACAACTGGAACCCAATACTAATAAGTGCACCCCTTTTATATAACCTACATTCAAAGTATTAGCTATCTATCTATCTCATACTATCTATCCAATCTATCTATCTATCTATCTATCTCATATCTATCATCTATCTATCTATCTCTCTATCTCTTCTACTATCACTCTATACCTATCTATCTTCTATCTACTCTCATATCTATCTCATATCTATCTCCTATCTATCTATCTATCTATCTATCTATCTATCTATCTATCTATCTCCTATCTCATACATCTATCTATCCTATCTATCCTATACTATCTATCTATCTATCTATCTCTATCATATCTAGCTATCTCATATCTATCAATCTATCTATCTCATCTCTATATCCTATCTATCCTCATCTTATCTATAACTACTATCTCTCATCTTCTATCTATATCTATATCTAATCTCCTATCTATCATATAGCTCCTATCTACTCATATCTATCTTCTCATCTACTCTCTATCATCATCCTATCTATCTTCTATCGATCTATCTATCTCATATCTATCTATCATCAGTATCTATCTATCTATCTATCTATCTATCTATCTACTATCTATCTATCTATCTATCTATCTATCTCATCTATCTATCCCTACTATCTTCTCATCTTCTTCTATCTCATTCTATCATTCTATTCTATCTACTATCTATCTATCCTCATATCTATCTCCTATCTATCTATCTATCTATCTATCTATTTTTCTACTACTTATCTATCTATCTATCTATCTATCTTCTATCATCTATCTATCATCTATTTTCTATCTATATCTATCTTCACTCTATCTCTCTCATATCTATCTCATATCTATCCTACAATCTATCTATCTCATATCTATATCCATCTTCTATCTCATATCTATCTATATATCTATCTATCTATCTCATATCTATCTCATCATCTACTCATATCTTATCTCATATCTATTATCTATATCTAGCTCCTATCTATCAACTCCTATCTATCTATTATCTATCTATCTATCTATCTATCTCATATCTATCTATCTATCTATCTCCTTCCTTCCTTCCTATCTATCTATCTATCTATCTATCTATCTATCTATCTATCTATCTATCTATCCTCCTATCTATCTATCTTATCTATATCCTATCTATCTCATTCTATCTATCTCTCTCATATCTATATCTATCTATCTATCGATCTCTATATCTATCTATCTATCTACATCTCCATCTATCTATCCTCTCTATCTATCTATCTATCTATCTACTATCTATCTATCTATCTATCCTCTATCTATCTATCTCATATCTATTCCTATCTATCCATATCTATCTATCTATCTTCATCTAGCTATCTATCTCATCTATCTCCTAATCTATCTCCTATCTATCTATCTATCTATCTATCTATCTATCTATCTATCTATCTATCTATCTATCTCACTATCTATCTATCCACTATATCTATCTATCTATCTATCTATCGCCTAGTCTATCTACCACAAGAAAAAGAGAACACTAAGAAGAGTCTAAACGGGGGAACAAGAACAAGCCAAAAAAAAACACGGGAAAGAAAAGACAGTAACACAGGATAGAAACAACATCGAGGAAAAAAAAAAACAAAGTCTGGATCAAAACAAACAAAGAACAAAAGTAATAAGAAGAAGTGGGATTCAAAAGACGGAAGCAAGGAGCAGAGAAAAAAAAAAGAACAATAAAACTAGCAGAATGCCAAAAAGCGCGCATACAAAGAAACGACGAAAAAAGCTAAGCGGAAAGAGGATAAAACCCAAAGAGGAAAGCCCCAGAAAAACAAGTGTGGAAGCGCACCATCAGAGCTATCGATCCTCTATCACATATCGACGATCTCTATCAGAGCTATCGATCGATCATCCGCGATGCTGCGCAAGAGCTACTATCGCATATCTAGCTAGCGATCGGCTAGAGTAAGGTGAAAAGAGGCAGCAACTCCAAAAGTAGAGAAAAAAAGGGGGGTTCTTTATTCCGGTTTAGGGACGGAAGTGACAGTAGCAGCGACGTTCTGGTCCAAAGCACCTTTTCAAGCAAGTGAAAACAGTGGAGCTCACACTATACCCAAACAAGTGGTCAATGATTACCATAGCACCCAACCCCCTCATTAGCATATGCGTCAGCATACTCGAAGCAATGGTGAAGAATAGTCGACCAAAAAAAATGAATTCAATATGTACATCATGGAAAGTGAAGTGCAATACAATCATACAATTAGATTGCAGGATCAGTTGAAATCTGTGCAGTTAAACGTGCCCAAGTGCAGGTTGTAGCATATAGAACAAATTACAATACACATAGTAAAAAGAAGTTACGGTTTATTACCATCATTTCCACTTGCTGGCGAAAATTTTTTCCAAGGGAGAATGATGGGATGAACCTCAACTCTCTTTTTACTATGTGTAATTGTAATTTAGTTCATTCGCTACCTGCCCTGGGCCTTTAACGCACAGATTTAACTAACTGCCCAACTCTAATGTATGGAATTTGTATTTTAGCACTTGCACTTTCATGAGTACATATTATCTCATTGTTTGTGACATTCTGAACATTGCTTCTGAGTATGCGGACGCCATCTCTACTATGGGGGTGGGCGATGTAATCATGTGACCACTATGTTTGGTATATAGGTGAGCTCCACTGTTTTCACTTTGCTGTGAAAAGGCTCTTGGAGCGCGAAACGTCGCGCTTACGGTACTTCACTGTACCCAACTGATAAAGAACACCCTTTTTTTTCACTATATTTGGAGTGCTGCCTATTTCAATGATTACTTGGAGAGGACCTAAAGCCTGTTTGAGTGCCTGCACCCACCATGTATTTCGTCTTAAGTGTTGCTGTTTTGAGGCTTCCCTACGTATCTATTCTGATCACTATCTGAGCTATCTAGGTCGATCTATCGTACTAGCGATCATCATCGGTTTATCAGCACTTCTATCCAGATCTATGTATCGATTTCATAGTCAGTCGTCAGATCTATCTCTACGATCTAGCTAGCAGTAGTCTCTTATCTATCTATTATCTATCAATCTCGTACATCTCCTCCATCTATTTATCTCTAGCTATCTATTCTATTATCTATCCTTCTATCTCTAATCTATTCTCATATCTAGCTAATCTCATATCTAATCTATCTCCATATACATAATCTCATATCCTATCTAATCTCATATTCTATCTATCTCATATCTATATATCTATCTCATATCTATCTATCTATCTATCTCCTACCTATCTATCTATCTATCTATCTATCTATCTATCTATCTATCTATCTATCTATCTATGTTATCTACAGTATCTTCTATCATATATCAAATCAAAGAAACTTTATTGGCAGGACCACATACAAGTTAGCATTGCCAAAGCATTTACAAAATATGAAGTTGTGGGGGATGGGGTGGGGTGCAGGTGATGGGGAACATGATGAAGGGGGCATAGGTTGCAGGGTTATAGTAGTCCATGGTATCATATATGTCTCAATCCATGGTGCATCACATCTCCATCTATTGGATGTGTCTATGGCAGGCAGTGGCTTATCATGACACTGTAGTCATTCCCCCAGCAAGATCGGAGAATCTCCTGAAGTCAGTGTCCCTCACTGCTGAGTATTTGGAGCAGTGTAGCAGGAAGTGGACCTCATCCTCAGTGCGCCCCTGGCCCTGGTGGCACAGTCTGCTCTCCCTGGGTAAGTATGTCTACATATATCTTATCACTATATATAGGGGCGTAATTAGCAGACTTGTGAATGGGGCCCCCTAAGCCCTCATCGTATATACATATAGGTAGGTATACTCACACATTTCTACTCTTACAAACATTTATATACTTATGCATAAACATTTATGCAGTGATATATACATTAATACACTTACACAGATCTATCCCAGTAGCTGTGGACCACACGGGGGAGGTACACGGCCGGAATTAGGGATGAGAGATTCCAGTCGTGTTGTTCTGCTGTCTCCTCCCTCTCCTCTTCTTATCTGATCTGTGGATTCATGGTGTGTACTGTAGTAGATGTGCAGTGTTATATACATATTATGCTGTACAATGTGTATATAATGGTCACACATGCTCCATTCTTAAGTCTGTCAGGTCGGATTCTGGGGCCCCCTGACACTGCGGGCCCCATAGTATCTGCTATGGCTGCTACCACTGTAGTTACAACCCTGATTATCTGTGATGATATTACACAAGTTATAGATTCTTTTTTTTTTCTAATGTTTATTTCTAATGACTGGGGTCCCCATGCTCTCATTTATTACCCCAACAAATTGCATTTACAGACATAAGCTTGTCCATATCCTCTTAGGAGCCTTTCCTCCACAAGGGGTAATCAGCCGGAGAGAGGGACTTCAAAAAGATCTGCTTTTATTCAGCTGCCACCAATGTTCACACTTCAGGAACAAAGTAGCCTCATTAGTATGCGCACCTACCAGAGGTACCCTGAGCCGCCTGTGTATGGTGGAGGGGACGTGTTCTGGATTTCCCACTTAGAAACACTAAAAAGGGAAATCACCATAACTTGGACATAAGATACTGGAGAAGGTTAAGGGGTGCGCCTATCTCCCAAATTTCAAGAATCTAGCTGGGAGGTCTAATTGCGAAAAACCCCTGATTTTAAGCTTAGCCACACCAAGTTTGGAATGGGATGAGAGGTAGCGGAGTTACCCCGATGATTGGAAGCAATGGCAAGGTTGTTACATCTTCCAATCAATAGTTATGAAGTTTTAATTATATATAAATAATAATTATTTATATAGCACCATCAAATTCCGTAGAATGGGAAACATATACAAATAATAATATAATAATAATTTCGGATAACAGACTGGGGGGAGGAATACCTAGAGTTGGTTAATAAAGAGAGAGTAAGGGTGAAGACACACATGGCGTTTTTAGGCCGTTTTTGTTAGTGCGTTTTCAGATCGTTAAAAACGCATGCGTTAAAAAAAGCATCAGTTTTTTAAAAACGCATGAGTTTTTGTCCGGTATTCAGAATTTGCGCAATTAAAAACGGACAAAAACGCATGCATTTTGAAGCGCATGCGTTTTTTACGATCTGAAAACGCACTTAGTAAAAACGGCCCAAAAACGCCACGTGTGTCTTCACCCTAAGGCCGCGGTCACACGTGCCGCTAGGCGTCCGTTCATAACGTGACGCTAGTGCACAGGGGGAGGTCCTCGGCCCGAACGCACATGCGTTTCCAGGGAAACGCATGCGATTGTTAAGCCGATCGCATGCGTTTCGCTGGAAACGCATGTGCATCACGTTATGAACGGATGCCTAACGGTACGTGTGACCGCGGCCTTAAAGTTGCATGTAATTAGGTTACCTTTCTGGAGGGAGGGGGTATTGTGGACCCTCACTGTGACATCACACTCATGGGGTGGGGGCCAAAATCCCACTGGATTTAAATTAGTGAATCCAGGGGAACCCCTTTGTTAGTCTTTACAACTCCACCATCACTGGAAGGCTGCCCGGAATTATCTCTGCTGCGTTCCCACAGCCAAAGTATTTCTAACTATTCCATAGGAAGGTTATTTTGTTTCTTTTATCCTGTTTTATTTTCATAACTGTTTGTATGTATTATATGTATATTTCGGAGTTTCGGAAGGGATATACGTTACCAGGTTCTTTAGCATAGCATATTTAGTGTCTGCATGTTCTGTGAGTGTATGAGGTGCCTACGGCCTTTATAGCTCAAGCAAAATCGTGGGTGGTGGCAGGAGGTTGTCTGGGTGTGTTTATCGCTTGGGAGTAGACTTAGCGTGAAGACGCCATCTTGCGTAGGTGGGCGGAGCTTATGGGCTAAATTGTGAGGTCACCTTAGCTTAAGTGTACCATCGAGAGTGAGGGCTCATCACACTATTATCTATTATCTATCTTTCTACTTATTTATCTATTATCAGTACTGGACCACCAATAGAGACCTATAGAGACTTGTATTACTTACATGGGGCTGCATTTTTGGCTGGTGAAAGCCCCTCCGCTCCAGATCTCTCCTGTGGCCCCCCCTCTTCATCTGTAGTGATGGGGGATCCCGTCTCTCCCTGCAGGGGATTCCACCTTACATCTTGCACATCTCTGGGCTCCGGCACTGACGCGGCATCTGAATCCCGGAGATTGATGATAATGGAGGGGACTGTGTCACTTTAATATTTTACCTTCTCCTCACGCTGCCAGAACATTTGTTAGACAAAAGAAGGAGCGTCGGATATATCCGTACATTGCTGCCGACTATGCAAATGCTGAAGCTGAATAATTAGGTTATTATAGCCGCAGACTCTATAGAGATGTATAGTCAACATAAAGCCATCGCACGGGAAGACAGCGGGATAAACCGCCATATGGAGCCGAGGAGGTAATGGCTCCATCATGTCACCCTATTACTGACTAATACATAATACCGCTACAATACAGATTCATGATGGGATTGGCCTGCGCTCCCCCGCAAGGTGTCATTGTATTTCCTGGAAATCAGTGCGTTCCGTGTTCTTGAGGATTTCATCCTCTCTGATCACCTCCCTAATAACCGTGTAGGTTCTAGAAGACTACGGCTACAGTCATCATCCTGCTTGGTTCCAATTGAACATTCTCAATTATTGACTATAAGGCGCACCCGATTATAAGGCGCACCACGAATAAATGCCTGCTTAAATGTCTAGGTTCATATAAAAGGCGCACCGGATTATAAGGAGCACCTGATTAGAAGGATGAATGACCAGCAGGTGGCAGACCTGTGCACAGTTCAAGGCAGCTGTTGTCTGTAAGTAGGGTTCATATATAAGGCGCACTAGACTATAAGGCGCACCTTTCATTTCTGAGAAAATTCAAAGGATTTTTTGTGCGCCTTATAGTCTGAAAAATACGGTAAATCCAGACACTAACACATCGCCTACTACTCACAGATGGGAGTTTGCTACAATAGTATCAAGTCTAATTAACAATCTGGACATGAATATATTGGGACTTTTTGTTACAATATTGTGCTACAGTGTATGGATCAGATCCATGGCTTGGACTCCCCAGTAATCAGCCGGGATCTTTGGAATAATCCAGCAGTAGGGTGTACTTTGCTGGGAGCACCCCCACAGGAGGAGTGTAGAATTACATGTCTGGGTCCTCCAGAGTGAAAATTACTATTTTTGGTTTCTCTCTGTTTTGGTTAATAAATGATGGTCCAAGGATTCCCATCTTTTAAGATGTTTACCATTTATATCTAGGGTGTAACGGAAAACTCACAGGGCCCAGGCTTATTTCCTTTTAAAATCAACCTTAAAGATTATGCTAATGAGTCAAAAAGGCTCCTTGGGGTATTAATAGAGCTCTTACTGGGCTGTAGCTTCAAAGGCTCACACACAGGGGGGGGGGGGAGGGTTGAGGAGGAGCTATCATAATGCCTGCAGGAGCCTTTGTAGCTCATTTGCATAATCATAAAAGATGGTTTTAGAAGGAAGGAGGTCATGGGTAACAAATATAAGGAGATTATCACAGTCACGGTGCCTGGATCTATGAGTAATGTCCCTGGTTTATCATGCTGGATTTTGATAGTTGATTTCCTTTAAAATTTGGGGGCGCATGGTCAGAGATATGTTTACTCCAATCAACCCCCCTGTATTTTATGTGTATTTTTATAACATTATATCAACAATATATATTTTCTATCAAGGCAGCTTAGAAGCAGCATTACTGCTCTATTTATGGTGGATGCCTATATCATAGCAGCTTAGATACAGTGGCTCAGCTCTATGTAAGGTGGATGTCTATATAATGGCAGCTTAGATACAGCAGTTATCTTTATGTAAGGTGG